>OZ036003.1:7785329-7895329 GCA_964035015.1 Corallium rubrum
CTTGCCTTCGCCTTGTAGAGTTGCTTTCTTCTTGCTTTGCTCGATTGCTTCGTTCGGATTAGGTCGTTTTGGTCAACACCTTTCCAGTGTTCTCCGCTTCCTGGAACTGTACAGCACGTGTTTTTCTTCGAATTCGTTTGGAAAATATTGTTAACTGGATAGAGCTTCCGGTGCTCGCTGTGAAGTCGGAATAAATTAGCGGCGGCCATTTCAGGTGGGACCCACTTGGTTTTCATACAGCCACTTTTAAGTTCTCCCATAGCGACAGATACATGTCACAAAAATTTAGCTGGTTTTCGTTAAAAATCCGATCATTTAAAGCGAAAACCAGAGACGAAAACTATGATTCAGCAATATTGTGGGTCCCACCGGATATGGTGGCCGCGAGATGTTTAGCCTCACTTCCGACTTCAATTTTTGCCACGCGCGAAACAATAAATGCTCTATATAAATAAGTTTTATGGAAACACCACGTAAAATATTTCTTTGCTAAGAAATAAAGAAAAGAAAGCATTAAGCAAAGAAATATTTACGTAGTGTTTCCACAAAACTTATTTATATTACTTTATCGCCATGAAAACGTTCAAAGAATTAATAAATGCTCTATCCAGTATAATGAGTCTATTATTTGAGATCAGGGTTTTTTTAGGAATCAATAGAACAAAATGGATGGCGCTGATATTTGAATAAAGTTACAAATGCCCTTGTTTCATTTATATCATTGTCTTCCATTCAGTCTAGCATATGCCTTAGACGTTTCTAGCTTATATCAACAGTAAAGACCTACCTAAGATGAACGAGTTTCTGATTGGCTATAAGTAACCAATCACATTGTCGATTATCAATTCGTTCCCATGCTCCTTATTAAAGGTCTGGGGAGCTAATCACGATCGGAAATTGCGGCTGTCGAACGGGGACCTAATCCAGGCTGACCTGTTTTAGCTGCACATGCGTAGAACGCATATCTTGCGTGAAAACGTCATCAATACACGGCCGACAAGAGCGAGGACACCCCGAGCTCAAAGTCAAACATCTCCGCTCAAAGTCGTCGCTCGACCATAATTCTTCCATAGCACGAAGGTTGGGCTTGCCATAGAATATTGCTTGTTGACAACTCGTGGAATTTTCGCGATGTACGAACCCAAATACCCTTGGTACTACTTGGTACTGCGAGGATTCTAAGGAGAGTAATGGAAAGCTAGAAGGAAAGCTAACTTGCTTGACGAACAACATGCGCATGCTCTGGGACCTCAGGTTATACTTGTTGCAACTCGCTATAGTACAGCTGATTTCCAGTATATATAACCGTGTGGAAAGAAGAAGAAATAATAAAAATAATAATAATAATAAAACTAGTGATGAGCCGATGTTAAAAAAGCCGATTGCCGATACCGATTGTTAAGAGCCGATATTTCCCCACCATCGGCCGATTAATCGGCAAAACCGATGTTTGCTAACCTGATACTCAGTGCTCCCGTTTTGTCGTTTTATTCATCTCAAGTTTCGCAATGAGAGGAAGTCATCAAGCCAATTCTCAACAGCCTATCTATCCACGTGACCGAGAATGCGATTATTGACGCCGTACCACAGACGCTCGCTCCCCGATTTTGACGGGAGGGTTGCGGCTGTAAACAGGCTATGATATAAAACGAGGACGAGAGAGCAGAAATACGAGGACGAGAGTCACGAGACAGCCGATCCGATGGTGAAAGACAATTGGCCAATGGCCGATTGTGAGAAAAACTAGCCGTTAATCGGCTCTGCCGATGTTTTACCGATGATCGGCTCACCTCTAAATAAAACAGCACACAGCACCTTATAACAGCACACTAACAGCACACGCCACCCGTGCTTCCCCATATATAGACATAGGCTTAGATAGACGTAGACGTCACCTAGACGTAGACGTGGACATATGGACGTAGATACAAGCAAAGGAAATTTGATACTAGTGAAAAAATATTTTATGACCACTGAACTGAGAATTTGTAACACACCAGCTTTATTTGTTTCATACATTACACGAAAACTTTCAGAACAAGTTTTTGTGCTCTCCTCCACAAATTTGGGTCTGTACGTGTAAGGTTCGATTCAAATTCATCTTGTTTATGTTTTAGAAATATCATGAAGAAATTGACCACCATCAGTCTCTCAAAGATGCAGTAGATGAAGCTTTTCATTTGCTTGTTGAAAACATCCAAGGCGACGTTGAAAGACTGCAAGATAAACAAACCAGACTGAATTATCACTGGCAGGAATTGCAAACACTAGTTTCTGATCGTTTTGACGAGTTGGTTTTACTTGAGTCCGAGTTGGAGAAGATGGATATGACAGACACTATTGTGGAGTTGACGTCATGTCTTATGGCTGCAAAAGAACTTGATGTCGTCCCAGTTCCCGGAATGGGAAGCTCGTCTTTGAATGAAATGAAGACATTGGTCACAAAATGTCAGGTAAGTAAGTAAGTAAGTAAGTAAGTAAGTAAGTAAGTAAGTAAGTAAGTAAGTAAGTAAGTAAGTAAGTAAGTAAGTAAGTAAGTAAGTAAGTAAGTAAGTAAGTAAGTAAGTAAGTAAGTAAGTAAGTAAGTAAGTAAGTAAGTAAGTAAGTAAGTAAGTTAGTATAAGTAAGTAAGTATAAGTAAGTAAGTATAAGTAAGTAAGTATAAGTAAGTAAGTATAAGTAAGTAAGTAAGTAAGTATAAGTAAGTAAGTCACTCACTCACTCACTCACTCACTCACTCACTCACTCACTCACTCACTCACTCACTCACTCACTCACTCACTCACTCACTCACTCACTCACTCACTCACTCACTCACTCACTCACTCACTCACTCACTCGGTCACTCGGTCACTCAATGTTACTCAGTGTCACTCAGTGTTACTCAGTGTTACTCAGTGTTACTCAGTGCCACTCAGTGTCACAAAGTCAGAGTCACTCAGTCAGTCAGACTCAGTCAGTCAGAGTCAGAGTCTGTCTGTCTGTCTGTCTGTCTGTCTGTCTGTCTGTCTGTCTGTCTGTCTGTCTGTCTGTCTGTCTCTGTCTGTCTGTCTGTCTGTCTGTCTGTCTGTCTGTCTGTCTGTCTGTCTGTCTGTCATATCGTCAACAATCTCGGTCTGCCATCTGAGTTCCAGTGGCTCAATGGTTAGAGAGTTTGGCTAGTACACGCGTAAAAACGCACAACTTGTTCACGGTTGTTGACAGACGTGAACAAGTTGTTCTCGACAGCCGTGAACAATGTTGTGCTGCTCGCCGTGAACATGTTGTCAACAAGTTGTTCACCATATGTTCCAACATGCTTGTTCACGCCTGATGAACCAACAGACGTGAACAAGTTGTTCCAACATGATGTTACATGCATGATACAACAGCATTGTTCCAGCATGATAAATTAACATTTGTGAACAAGTTGTTAAAACAACATGTTACAATATGATAGCTATCCGTTAAATTCTCGTTTTTTTGTGCACCCCCCGGTTGTCTCGCTTATTAATTTTCTTATAAAATCACAAAAAATATTAATATCACTATTATTGAAGACGAAGATATCACGCAAACACATCCATGAATTTTTAAAAACGTTTATTGAAGTTATAATTTGAATACAAAGTCTCACGTATCCTCCAGTTTTCCCTGGTTCTCTGGCAGCGCTTTCAGTTCTTCTCCATTTCCATTTTCATTGATATTATTTAACTCCCACAACTATAGTTTATACATAAAAAATTTAAGAAGAAAAACAAAGGTTTAGGTTAATAACTTTCTGCTTTGAAATAGTGTAAACAAAAATTCTTTCACCTTTGCCCTCAACAAAGCCAAGAGATCAGCATTCCGACTAATTTCGCGGATGGAAGAAAACAAAACGTAAACATATTTTTAGTAAACATTTTTAAGGCTTTTTAACATATCTTACCTTTTTGTAAATAAGCTAATATACTCCAGTTCACATGTACTTTCTAAAAAAAACAACGAGGAACGATAAACTACATTTGACAGAAGAACATTAATATTCCAAAGTATAAAGTGTCTTTTCTCGTTTTGACAGTTAAATTTGCAGTTGTGTATCGTATAAAAATTTACTGTTTCTACTGACAGTATTGAACAGTGCGAACAAATAAACTTACCTAAAATTCTTTGCTTTCTCTTGGGTTTTAAGCTGGAAACAAAATGAGAGAAGGGACATGTATTAATTAATGATAGCATTTATAGCAATGCCAACGAGCTAAAATAACATTGAAGTTATTTAATAATGTATTTATATTCTTACCTCTTTGAGATGGATAAACTTAGTGTATGCCAGTCTAATCTTGACAAAGTTTTACCAAGTGATTTGTTCATACAGAAGACTATTCCTCAGTCCATTGGCAGTGCAGAAAAGGGAAAATAAAACGAGGGAAAAACCAGTGGGAAAACCCGTTTCAACACATCGTTTCAACGATGCCCGCTGTTGTTCCGTCAAGGAGCAAAGTTCAAATGAACTACGCTCACGTGAGATTACGCGTGATCTTCACGTGACCGTGGTCCATAGTCTCCTCGCGTGTTTGTTCACGAACAGTGACAATGCTGTAACAAGTTGTTGAAGGAACAACTTGTTCACGCCTGTTGGAACAACGAAAAAACAACTTGTTGATTCGACAACGTTGTTCATGCATGATGGAACATGTTGTTACGACATGATGAAATAACAATGATGAACAACATTGTTACAACAATGGTGAACATGGTTGATATATCAACACGTTCTTCGGTTGTTGCAACATGCGTGAACAACGGTTGTTGTTTCATCAAGCTGTAACAACTTGTTGAAACAATGATGAACAATGTTGTTCATTTATCAGTGTTGTTCACATATGATAACAAGTTGTTACAGCATTGTTCAGGCAACAATGCTGTAACAACTTGTGAGATTTTTACGCGTGTACAAGGAAGGTTATTGTGGGTTTCAATCTCGTGTGGAGCTAAAAAAAAACTACTGAAACTTTGACAATGCTATAATTTTATTGCAGAGGGTGAAGCGCGAATTGCGTTCTAAGGAAGATAAACTGGACGAACTGAAAAGAAAAACTAAGGGAGAAAATGAAGACCAAAAGCGATATGCAACCTTAAGGCAGTCCGTTATACAACTTGACGAAAACTGGAAAGAAGTTATGTCATTATTAAATGAGAAGGAGGAATTTCTAAAAACGTTGCTTAACAAATGGATTGGGTTTCAAGGACAGCTGACACATTTAGTCGACACGGACTCATGGTTTGCCACACGAGAAGCTGCCATGTCAAAATATCAGCACATTTCTAGTGAGAAAGACAGGACCATTGCGTTGGAAGATGTGAAGGTATTTATAACGTGTATAAAGTATGTCTGATTGGGTTTATATTGTTGTGTTGTATTGTTTGTTGTGCTATAGCTTGTCTTGAATGGAATATGATTGTATTACATAGCAGTGTGGTGTGTGGTGTGGTGTGGTGTGGTGTGGTGTGGTGTGGTATGGTGTGGTGTGGTATAGTGTAGAGTGTAGAGTGTAGAGTGTAGTGTAGTGTAGTGTAGTGTAGTGTAGTGTAGTGTAGTGTAGTGTAGTGTAGTGTAGTGTAGTGTAGTGTAGTGTAGTGTAGTGTAGTGTAGTGTAGTGTAGTGTAGTGTGGTGTGGTGTGGTGTGGTGTGGTGTGGTGTGGTGTGGTGTGGTGTAGTACACTACACCACTAGTACACTACTAGTGTAGTGTGTAGTGCGGTGCGGTGTAGTGTAGTAATATGTAATGCAATGCAATATAATGTGACGTGACGCAATGCAATGCACTGTAATGCAATGTAATGTAATGTGATGTAAGATAATGTAATTGTGTCGTATTGCATTTGTCGTCTCGTATCGCACTGCGCTGTGATTTTTGCTTTGTATAATTATGTACAGATTACTGTCACATACACCATGCTTCACATTGATTCGTTTATTTTGTTAATTCTCAGGCCATGAAAGGTTTTTTAGTAACTCAGCGAATCTCCGTGACAGCGTTTGTAGACACAGCACGTGCCTTACTAGCCGACGGACATTTTGATTGCAATGAAATTGAAGACATTTTAGGCGATATTGAAGAGCGTTGGATGGAGATCAACACGAAAGTCAACGACTGTGAAGAATGGCTGTGCGAAATGAACACCAAGCACAAGTCGTGTAGGGATTCCATTGGCTCGATTTCGACATTTCTCGATGAAACAGAGCTAATATTGCAGTCCTTTTCGTTATGTGATGGTGATCTGGATAACTTGAGATCACAAAAGGCCAAGCTTTGTGTAAGTAGTTATGTTTGTGTCTGTCAGATTATATTTATTATATGTTCTAGGGATTTTGGGTGAAGGAAAATTCGAGTGTAGAATATATACATTTTAAGACCAAACCGGGACCAGTTGCGAAAAATGCAACTACACAGGCTTTCCGGCAGGAATTGAACCCACGACCTTGCGATTCTAGTGCAATGCTCTGACCACTGAGCCACGGAGGGCGTTGCCGAGAGCTTGATCGCGAGTTCTGTATATATAAGGTGATAATGCCACGTATGAGTTTCGTTCTGTACAAGCTGTCGTACGTAATTTGAAAATGAAAATAGTTGAATTTGAAACTGCTGAGCTCTAGACCTAGATGGGACTCGAACCCGCAAACCTCCCGAATGCTAGCCTGTTGTTTTTAGTGCAAAGTTTCGCAGAAACTTTGCAGTATTGTGATGGTGGAGAAAATTCACATCATAGTGTAAACTTTTCCGGGGGGCGTTTCAAGTTTCGCGACATTAAATTGTCGTGCTTGGATGAATAATATCGTTGTTTTGATAGGTACTTTAAAGAGTTTCGCTGATAAGTAAGGCAATTTAGTGAATTATTTGCGGGTAACTTTTGAAAGGCTTTAGTCAAATATTGTATTTTAATCTTGAAGTATATCGAGTATTAATTCAGAATATGATGTTTTCCTCTGGGTTTTCCCCCCGGTTTGATTAGAATCTTACTGCGCATGCGCGAAACTAAATTTTGTGAATGTCACAATATTAAAATATGGCGGAGGCACAAGAAGGCGCGAGAGACATGAAGCGATTAATAGGAGAGGATGCGACGAATTTTCCCGTCAAAATAAGGACTATGTGGGCTAATTAAATATGGTCTGAGCTAAAGGATTAAATTGTCACATATATTTCAAGGTAAGCGTATTTTCAGTAGTTTTTAGTTTTTATTTCACTGTTGACGAATAGCGCGCCAAGCTATAGAGTCAAACTGGAGATTCTCTATTCTCTTAAGGTTTGTATGATATTAGCGGCTCAGGTATGATGAACGAAGGGCACTGAATGCATAAACTTTCTTAGCCGATACACTCAGTTCTGGGCTGCCTGGTTGTGATCTGTTCACAATCATTGTCTTTTGTTTTGGTTAAAACAAGCTAATAATTCTCATCTTTTTTTGGCTTCTCATGGTTTGGACAAAATCACAAGTCGCAAACGACGTGTTTCCCATACACTGCATTTAAGTCCAGTTATTTAGTATCAACTCTCAAGCCTGCCACAAAGTACTACAAGAACACCATATGGAACTGCTGTTTATTTAAAAAATAATCTACAATGTGTGTCTGAACCCTTGAGGTGTAACCATAATGATGTTGAAATAACAGTTATTAAAGTCATCAGCCAGTTTACAATTTACACATTGTTGGGATTTATCGCTCAAAATCTAAAGTAAAGATTTCTAAATTAATTGATGCATTAAAATTTCTTCATGAGAATATTTTAAAACATTGTGATACCCCTGTAATTATGCTTGGTGATTTTAATATAAATTTAATGGAAAATTCCCCTGAGAAAAAAGCTCTATCTAAATATCTTAGTGAACAAGAACATTATGCACAGCTTGTTAATGAAGTAACAACTGACTATAAAACTCAAATTGATCATATTTACACAAATATCCCTCAAAGAATTTACTGTAGTGGTGCTCTTGAATCTTACTTTAGTGATCATAAACCTATCTTTGCATCTGTAGCATGATTCATTTACTTAAAATATGATAAGTTAACAAAAAAATGTACAATATACATTATCTATAGCTATAAGAGCGATTAAATACCATAGAGTGAACAGTACATGTATACTGAACAGTATTTAAAAATTCCTAAAATTTATTTGTCAATCTTTTTCTCCAAATACAAACAAGTCACCTCAACCGCTTCGCCAGCCAAGTGGCAGGGGTAAATATACCTCTATTGGATAGGGGACCAGAGACTGAACTATAGCTGGCCCCTCTTTTCACTGGCAGGAACAAGGTGTGTTATAGGTAAGTCTTCTTTTAATTGTTTACCCTTCCCATTCACTTAGTGTCACATAATCGGATTAAAAATAATTTACTGATTAACTGACTAATTTTCTCAATTTACATTCCAGCTAAAAGTTGAAAAATGGTACACGATTGGTAATCAACCTACTGTAACTTAAGGAGTGAAAATACAGTGTACATCCTAAGCAGGTTTTATTCAGTTGGATGTCAACTAAAGTCATGTCAAAACCAAAATAATGTACTTGTCAAACGGTGATGGCTCTGCCTATGGATGAATGTCTCTCATGTTGCCATGCGATGAACTAATATGCCTCAAAGCAGTTATAAAAGACCCTTTATTTACAAGTAATATTTGGCATTTCAGTTGATTAAACTGGATGTTCTATGCATGTTCGTTGCAACTGAAGTCATGTTGAAACCAAAATACTGTACTTGTCAAACGGTAATGGCTCTGCCTATGGATGAATGTCTCTCGTGTTACCATGCGACAAACTAATACGCCTCAAAGCAGTTCATAAAAGACCCTTTATTTACAAGTAATATTTGGCATTTCACTTGATTAAACTGGATGTTCTATGCATGTTCGTCGCAACTGAAGTCATGTTGAAACCAAAATACTGTACTTGTCAAACGGTAATGGCTCTGCCTATGGATGAATGTCTCATGTTACAATAAATGCTCTGTGCCAACAGTCTGCATATAGATACCCATTGCAGCTTATAAACCTTCAAAAGATAAAAAAAACTGTACATTCATGTACTGTATAGCAATGACAAAAATTACTTACTGACTACTCACAGAACGAGGAAAATTTTAGCTCTACTAATTAATGCTGGATTAACTGTTCATGAATAATGTAAACTAGAACTAATACAGCAGTTAAATTGAAGCGTGTAACTATCGGAAAGATTTTTTCATACTGTATCCTCAAGACTTTTCATTGAATTGTACATGTATCGTCCAATTTAAAGCAAAATAAATCATTTGAATGTAAAAAGCTCAAGTGTTGTTTTTTTATGTCGAAATACAGTACTATTAATTGCTCTACGAAACTTTGCACTATCCTTGGGTTCTAGTTGATATTTATGTATACTGGAAACAAGTTAAAGCGTATACGTGTGTGACAAGTACTTGTTAGGCCACAAGTCGCTTTGACAAAGTCGCTTTTCTACTAGCTGAGTTGCAGTGACTCAATGCTTAGAGCGTGCGGCTGCTATAGGGGGTGTTGGCGGCACAGTGGTTAGCGCACGTGCCTTTCACCTCTGCGACCCGGGTTCAATACATGCTCTGTGCAATTATCAGATTAAAATTTCACCTTGGCCGCATGTGAGAATATATAGTACTTCCAGTTTGACTCTACCAAACATCGCAGGTTTCCTCCGGGTACTCCGGTTTCCTCCTGTAGAAACACTGGACCAATGAGGGATGGTCCTTACTGGACCTCTAGGGGGAACAGTTACAGATATAACTGATTGAGCTATCCAGTATAAATAAGTTTAGTTTAGTTTAGTTTAGCTAGCAGTCAGATTCCAAGATTGGGAGTTCGAATCCCGTTTATAAAGCTGGGAGTTCTCCGAGTGTATTGACATGATCCAGAGCGTCCGTTTTTACACGTAGTTTGAGACTGAGCACTGTAAACGAAATATCTCAACAACGAAGGCACGGAAACGAAGATCTGCAAAAGATGTTACTTTGTCGTTTTGAGAGTTCTTTCATTTAAGACAATAATAATTTTCGCTTCATAGGCACTTTAAGGTCTTCGTTAAGGTTTGCAGGGTCATTTGTGTAAAGCGCTCTCAATTCGTCAGAATTTATGCCACAAAAATAAAATAGATATCGTTAGAAAGCTATGAATTTGTAGAATACAATGGTGTCTTTGGTTTCGCGATAAACACAAACCGTTAATAGTTGTGAATTTTTAAATTAAAACCAGAGGGCTTCACTCGGGGTGACTCGAGTAGAAAGCGTTTTATTTTGTTCAAAATATTTTTTTGTACTTTGATTCCGAGATAAATTTCCAGCAAAACGGTGTCAGCGTTTTTTGATATGTCGAGTTTTGCCGATTTTATTGGCGACCAAAGTTAAAAATGCTGTTTTTCGACCAACATTCGGACAAAATAAGTCATAAATTCGAAAACAGGCAATAAATAAAAAAATTCTGACACCGTTTTGCTAGACATTTATCTTGGTATCGAACTGCGAAAAGAAATTTTGAACAAGATGAAACGCTTTGTTCTTAAGTCGCCCGAGTGAAGCCCCCTGGTTTTAATTAAGAAATTCGCACTATTAACGGTTTGTGTTTATCGCGAAACCAAAGACACCATTGTATTCTACAAATTCATAGCTTTCTAACGATATCTATTTTATTTTTGTGGCATAAATTCTGAGAGAAATGCTTTAGAGAAATGACCCTGCAAACCTTAACGAAGACCTTAAATACCATGCGAGTGACGTACGTATGGTTTGACTTGTTCCCAGGTATACCGTTTACTCTCATCGAGTTTTGGGATCGAGAGTATCTTTTTAAAGTCGAAAAGCGTTAAAACTTATTTCTACACGTCTAAACTATTTCTTTTCCAGAACCTTGAGGCTGAATTGAACGAACTAAGGTTCAGTGTGTACAATCTGAACAGTATTCTGAATGAGTTGACTAACGTGTGCGACGAAGGTATTCTCTATGAGCTTGACCAAGATATGAGGGAGTTAAACGTACGTTATGCGAACGTTGCCGAACAAATTGAAGAGCGCAAGATGCAGTTTAACGAGGTGATTTCAGCATGGGAAGATTTTGAAAAAGATTGTGAGGAGATGTTGTCATGGGTTGACTATCAAATTGGTATTGTTAATCAAGATGAAAAAAATAGAACGCCATCGTTAGCTTCAGAGCTCGCACAGTTACAGGAATGTCAGGTAACTTCGATGAATTGCACTGAAAACCAATTGTGTTTTCTTACTTACTTCCTTCCTTCCTTCCTTCCTTCCTTCCTTCCTTCCTTCCTTCCTTCCTTCCTTCCTTCCTTCCTTCCTTCCTTCCTTCCTTCCTTCCTTCCTTCCTTCCTCCCTTCCTCCCTTCCTACCTACCTCCCTCCCTCCCTCCCTCCCTCCCTCCCTCCCTCCCTTCCCTTCCTTCCTTCCTTCCTTCCTTCCTTCCTTCCTTCCTTCCTTCCTTCCTTCCTTCCTTCCCTCCTTCCTTCCTTCCTTCCTTCCTTCCTTCCTTCCTTCCTTCCTTCCTTCCTTCCTTCCTCCCTTCCTTCCCTCCTTCCTTCCTTCCTTCCTTCCTTCCTTCCTCCCTTCCTTCCTTCCTTCCTTCCTTCCTTCCTTCCTTCCTTCCTTCCTTCCTTCCTTCCTTCCTTCCTTCCTTCCTTCCTTCCTTCCTTCCCTCCTTCCTTATTCTTTCTTTCTTTCTTTCTATCTAACCTTCCTCTCTCTCTTTTTTCCTTCCTTCTCCAATTCCTTTGTTTTTCTTCTTAAAACCGCTCATTTGTTGGCTGCAATATATTTTCAGCAAGTTCAAGAAGAGTTGAAGCGACAAGAAGAGTACTTAGCATCTATTCAGAATCGTGGTCAAGATCTTAAAGACAGAATTAACCGTGCCAATCTTTACGTTTCTCCGAAATTAGCAAAACTCACGCGAAGGTTGCGTGATTTAACCGTAGCTCTTAAACAAAAACAAGAAAGGTGAGTTAAAATCTTGTCGTTAGTACAGGTGGTGGTGGTGTTGTCGCTGGTGCTGATGGTGCCGGTGGTTTCAGTGATGCTGATATAGTGGTGATGGTGGTGGTAGTGCTAGTGGTGGGTTGGTGGTGGTGCTAGTGCTGCTGCTGGTGGTGGGTTGGTGGACTTGGTGGTGTTGCTAGTGCTGCTGCATGTGGTAGTACCAGTGGTGGGTTGGTGGACTTGGTGGTGGTGCTAGTGCTGCTGCATGTGGTAGTACCAGTGGTGGGTTGGTGGACTTGGTGGTGGTGCTAGTGCTGCTGCATGTGGTAGTACCAGTGGTGGGTTAGTGAACTTGGTGGTGTTGCTAGTGCTGCTGCATGTGGTAGTACCAGTGGTGGGTTGGTGGACTTGGTGGTGTTGCTAGTGCTGCTGCATGTGATAGTACCAGTGGTGGGTTGGTGGACTTGGTGGTGTTGCTAGTGCTGCTGGATGTGGTAGTGCCAGTGGTGGGTTAGTGAACTTGGTGGTGGTGCTAGTGCTGCTGGATGTGGTAGTGCCAGTGGTGGGTTAGTGAACTTGGTGGTGGTGCTAGTGCTGCTGCATGTGGTAGTGCCAGTGGTGGGTTAGTGAACTTGGTGGTGGTGCTAGTGCTGCTGCTGGTGGTAGTGCTCGTGGTGGGTTGGTGGACTTGGTGGTGGGTTGGTGGACTTGGTGGTGTTGCTAGTGCTGCTGCTGGTGGTAGTGCTCGTGGTGGGTTGGTGGACTTGGTGGTGGGTTGGTGGACTTGGTGGTGGTGGTAGGGCTGGTTGGTGGTGGTGTTGCTGTTGCTGGTGGTGGTGTTGCTGGTGGCGGTGCTTGTTGGTGGTGCTGGTAGGGTTGAGTTGGGTTGTTGGTGGTGTGGTTGTCGTCGTACTCCGCCTGGTGGTGGTAGTGGAAGGGTGGTGGTGGTGGTGTTGCTAGTGGTGCTGGTGGCGGTGCTTGTGGTGGTTGTTGATGGTGCTGGGGTTAGGTTGCGTTGGTGGAGGTGGTGTTGTCGTCGTACTCGTTGTTGTCCTCTTTCTTCTTCTTCCTCTTCTTTTTGTTGTTCTTTCCTTTTTTTGTCTTTTCTATTTTCTTATTTTTCTCATGATTATGAGTATTCGTATCGTTGGTATTATTATTTGTATAATTTTTTTAAGATAACACGTTTTTGTAATGCTGTTTGATTTCTTATTCTCAGGCTAACAGAGAAGACAACTTCTTGGATAGAATTCTGCAATAAATTACAAACTATTGACGAACGTGTTAAGGAGATTAAGCAATTGGCGTACGCAGCTCGTTACAGCGACACAAAGGAACGTTATCGAGCGCTACAGGTGGGTGGTAGATTTGAATGGTTAAGCCCTAATCAAACGAGAACGTAAATCATCGCAAGTTGGCAGTCACGCTATCTCAGCCAGCCGCTCTGAATAATTTCCCGAAAATATCATGTGCCGTGACAAAGTAAAACTTGTTTAAAACACTCATGAAACCTTTATTTTGTTAATTTGGGTGTTCGAACGACCGCCACAGAAATTTGTGACTGCCAACTTGTGATGACTTGCGTTCTCGTCTGATTAGGGCTTTATATTAATAAGTTTTGCGTGTGTGATCATAGATCTAGTCGGGTGATGATTTAAGTGAAAGGTTTCTGTCATTTGTATATCTGGTTCATTACACCATGTGAAGGAGTTGCATGATCATGTCAGGGTGTTGTGGTCAGGTGCTATAGTGTGTTTTTGTTCGTTCAAAATATGTTTATTGTTTAGAGCAAAATGGAGAAGTGATAAACTACCGAGATTAGTTTTGATAACGAAACACTGACGTTCGAGTAGTCTCCCTCGCAGCCGTTGTTAGGGTCGCCGTCCCAAACTCGCTCCCCACCAGCGGCTGCTCACTCGAGCAACACATTCCATTCCCGCATCTGACCAATCAGAGCAAGCCTTCCAAAATCTGGAAAGCCGACCTTCACCTTGGCATGTGGCATGTCCTTGCCTCGGTATTTTGATGGCGAGCAACTGCCAAGTGTGTGATTTACGTTCAAACGTTTAAAATAAAAGATCTTAATCCCTATCAATGGAAAGCAGTTGTCCAATTTGTCCAAGGGAATACTGATGTTTTTAAACTTTCCTACCGAGTGTGGTAAATAGCTGATTTACCAAGCGCCGATACAATCTCAAAGGTTTCTGGCCATGGCCCATGTTATTGTGGTGGTTTCTCCGCTTGTGAAGCTTTTAATATGCAAGAACAAGTAATTCACCCACGAAGTCTTAGGATTTCTTTGGTTAGCTTGAGCAACATTGAAGAAAACAAATTAAAATACGTAGAAGAAGCAATATTCTCGATCGGTAGTTTAATACGCACACCTGAACGTCTGCGAAGGAGACTATACCTGGACCTGCTACATTTCGCAAACACTTGTAGCCTTTTTAAAAATTTTCGTACGGATTTATTGATATGAGCAGGAAGAACATAATTAAAATACCATTCTTCGTAAATTTCGTGAACTTCTAACTAGTTCTAAGCTAAACTACTCGAAATATTAACTTTCAAGTGTGTTTACACTATACTAGTCGCTCTCTTGTTGTTCACCCCATTTCCGTCGGGCTTGTGTTTACATCTTTTATTTCGCTGACGCTCATAACTTCAACGCTTGTTTATCTGCATGTGGTGAAAGACGATAGCATTCTTCAAAAATTCGGCGAAATTCTAAGCTATACTTCTGAAAATATTCGTTATTTCAAGTGCCGTGCGGTACGCAGATAATTTTCAGACTTCGGTAATGTAATTTGAGCACAGTATGTCAACACGGCCAACTGAATATTTATCTGATGCCCACACGCTTCACATTGACTTTTACGCACCTTTGTTTGCATGGGCAGAAAGAACATAGTCAAGACATTATTCTTCGTAAATTTTGTAATGTTCTAAGCTAAACTTTTTGAAATATTAGCTTTCGATTAAACAAGTTTTACACAACAACGCTTGCCTCGTCGCTCGGCAAAAGGCTGGCGTTTAATTTTAGCAGTGATCAATGCTGTAATCTCATTGGTTCATTATACAAAGGGAATGGAATGTGTTGCTCGAGTGAGCAGCCGCTGGTGGGGAGCGAGTTTGGGACGGCGACCCTAACAACGGCTGCGAGGGAGACTAACGTTCGAGCAGATCCCCTTTATCATACTGTAACGTCAGTATTTCGTTATGAAGACTAATCTCAACAGTTTACCACCATTTGTTTGTTTGTTTGTTTGTTTGTTTGTTTGTTTGTTTGTTTGTTTGTTTGTTTGTTTGTTTGTTTGTTTGTTTGTTTGTTTGTTTGTTTGTTTGGTTGGTTGGTTGGTTGATTGGTTGGTTGGTTGGTGGGTTGGTGGGTGGGTGGGTGGGTTGGTAGGTTGGTTGGTGGGTTGGTTGGTTGGTTGGTTAGTTGGTTGGTTAGTAGCTTAATCCCCCAATCCAGGATCGGAAGTGACGTCACGCTTTCATACCGGAAGTGAGGTGTGCGCACAGGTGTGCGCACAGGTGTGCGCACAGGCTGACGTCACAGGGGTGTGCGCACAGGCTGACGTCACAGGGGTGTGCGCACAGGCTGACATCATTAGGGTGTGCGCACAGGCTGACGTCACAGGGGTGTGCGCACAAAGAATGCTGACGTGATAAAAATTATGCGGTGTATATCATTAACGTATCGCGGGCTACTTTTCGACAGCTATTTCGGAACGCACTCGGGTTTCCTTCGGTCATCATCGTATTATTTCAAGATGGGTGAAGATCGATAAATAAAAACAGTATTGGAACAGTTTGGCTTGCTTTTTTCCCTTTCTTTTTTAGTGAATATGAGGAAAAAGATGGATTTGAGACAGAGTTCAGGTTTTTCTGATTACCAAGCCATTTTAAATTCTTTCTTTTTGGATTAATGATCACAATGTGCAATAGACACTTTTATACGTTTATGTACACTGAATTACTTAGACTGATGTTTTATAAGCCTACGTGATAATTTTCTACCATAACTAAACACTTAATAAGTATACTGTTCAGGTTTTTACGTTGTTTGTTTATGTAAATGGTTACACGAGAAAGAAACGTCATGTGGTTATTTTCAATGGGTACCTGAACCAGCAAAGTCGTCCCGCGTTGAAGAGCCGTTCATTTTTGTGAGATGAGAAGATGAGCACATGCTCATAACTGCTCTGAGCACCTGCTCATTGGCTCATAACTGCTCTGAGCACTTGCTCATTGGCTCATAAGTGCTCATGAGCACTTGCTCATTGGCTCATAAGTGCTCTGAGCACTTGCTCATTGGCTCATAAGTGCTCTGAGCACTTGCTCATTGGCTCATAACTGCTCATGAGCACTTGCTCATTTGCTCATATGGGCCCGTTTTGGCCCGTTTTGGCCCTATAAGGCACTATACGGCCCGATGGCCCGTTTGCTGACTAGACGTCCTAACCTGGGCAAGCCCAGGCTTGTCATGCTCCAGGACTTATTATTGCTTAAAAAATGAAACAAGACACAATACAATTTTGATAAATTTTTATCCGGTTGCTAAAGTTGAAATAACTATAGGAAGCATGGACGAAAGAAATTCCTAGTCCAAAAATCAAGTGGTGTTTATTAATAGGGACTTTCCGTCCCTACTCGTCATTTACAGGTTGTCTGAGCTGAAAGAATGAACTGCCAATATTGTGGGAAAATGTTTAATAAAGGCTATAATCTAAGACGGCACGAAAACGATTGTCCGTCAAGGGAATACACTGACACTGAGGAGCCTGATATGGAATCTGATGAAGAAATGTCAAGCTCGTCGTATGATGAAAACAGTCAGAGTTCCGAAGATGACGGTGAAATAAAGGAAGAGATTGATCCTTGGGCAACCATGATTGATGATGCAAAAGTGACGGTTCGGCCAGAATATAATGAACTATTAAAAACGTTGCAAATGGAAGGGCAAGAAGAAAGTGTAGCTAAGCAGATAGCCTTTGAAAAAATTCTCCCGGAACTTCAGAAGGAATTCGCTGACGTTTACGTGGATAATTTACGTTGGATGAAAGCACTTAAAAAGGATCCTGTGCATGGAAAGATCATGGAAACGAAGCAGACACTTGTGAACGAAGACTCGTTTGATCCTGATGAAGCTTTATCTGCAGCGGTTGACAAAAGAAAGTTTCTTTTGAAACAGCTTTTAGAAGATCAAGGACGTTTTTCAGATAGTGATGATGATCAGTGAATCGATGTAATGCTTATGTGAAATAAAAATTTATCAAAATTGTATTGTGTCTTGTTTCATTTTTTAAGCAATAATAAGTCCTGGAGCATGACAAGCCTGGGCTTGCCCAGGTTAGGACGTCTAGTCAGCAAACGGGCCATCGGGCCGTATAGTGCCTTATAGGGCCAAAACGGGCCCATATGAGCAAATGAGCAAGTGCTCATGAGCAGTTATGAGCCAATGAGCAAGTGCTCAGAGCACTTATGAGCCAATGAGCAAGTGCTCAGAGCACTTATGAGCCAATGAGCAAGTGCTCATGAGCACTTATGAGCCAATGAGCAAGTGCTCAGAGCAGTTATGAGCCAATGAGCAGGTGCTCAGAGCAGTTATGAGCATGTGCTCATCTTCTCATCTCACAAAAATGAACGGCTCTTCAACGCGGGACGACTTTGCTGGTTCAGGTACCCATTGAAAATAACCACATGACGTTTCTTTCTCGTGTAACCATTTACATAAACAAACAACGTAAAAACCTGAACAGTATACTTATTAAGTGTTTAGTTATGGTAGAAAATTATCACGTAGGCTTATAAAACATCAGTCTAAGTAATTCAGTGTACATAAACGTATAAAAGTGTCTATTGCACATTGTGATCATTAATCCAAAAAGAAAGAATTTAAAATGGCTTGGTAATCAGAAAAACCTGAACTCTGTCTCAAATCCATCTTTTTCCTCATATTCACTAAAAAAGAAAGGGAAAAAAGCAAGCCAAACTGTTCCAATACTGTTTTTATTTATCGATCTTCACCCATCTTGAAATAATACGATGATGACCGAAGGAAACCCGAGTGCGTTCCGAAATAGCTGTCGAAAAGTAGCCCGCGATACGTTAATGATATACACCGCATAATTTTTATCACGTCAGCATTCTTTGTGCGCACACCCCTGTGACGTCAGCCTGTGCGCACACCCTAATGATGTCAGCCTGTGCGCACACCCCTGTGACGTCAGCCTGTGCGCACACCCCTGTGACGTCAGCCTGTGCGCACACCTGTGCGCACACCTCACTTCCGGTATGAAAGCGTGACGTCACTTCCGATCCTGGATTGGGGGATTAAGCTACTGGTTGGTTGGTTGGTTGGTTGGTTGGTTGGTTGGTTGGTTGGTTGGTTGGTTGGTTGGTTGGTTGGTTGGTTGGTTGGTTGGTTGGTTGGTTGGTTGGTTGGTTGGTTGGTTGGTTGGTTGGTAAACTTGCTCCAAGTCCGCCTCTTAGCGCTAGTTTTTGCGGGCGGGTGGAAAGGCGGGCAAGCAGGAGAGTGGAAAAGCGGGAGGAAAGAGGCGGACCTCAAAATGTTGCGTGTCGCAACTGGTTGATGTATCAACACGTTCTTCGGTTGTTACAACATGCGTGAACAACGGTTGTTGTTTCATCAAGCAGTAACAACTTGTTGAAACTGATGAACAATATTGTTCACATATATGTCAACAAGTTGTTACAGCATTGTTCAGGCAACAATGCTGTAACAACTTGCGAGATTTTTACGCGTGATATAGGAGGGCTGGTTCTCTCTATATAAACGCCACCTTAGTGACATATCACAACTCTGCATTTTTTTCAGAAATTTATTCGACAGACCATTCAGATGCGTCCTGAACTTGAAGAGCTCGTGGAATTCACCAAAGAACGTTTTGTTGACGAACATTCCGAGCAAAGTCAAAATTCTAGAAATGAAGTTGAAGATCTGCAGCAGAGATGGGAAGTATTGAACGGAGAGTTGAATTCCAAGAAAACTGACCTTGAAACCGTTCAGAGACAGCAAGCCAAGTTCGAGGAGCAATGTCGGCATTTGAATGCTGTTTTGCAAGATACTGAGGAAAAGTTATCTGCTGGAAACGATGTCGATCACCTTCATGAACAAGTACAGTGTTTCGAGGTAATGGATTTCTGGACTTTATTATTAGTTTGATTAAAATAAAAATGTAGTATAAGACATTAACCTCATAGGGGGTTGTTCCCAGCTAGTTGTCTTAAAATGGCATTGTCTAAAATCTTAGTAGTAGTAGTAGTCGTCTTCATTATCATTATCATCATCATCATCATTATCATCATCATCATCATCATCATCATTATCATCATCATCATCATCATCCTTGTGATTATAATTATCATTATTATTATTATCATTATCATTATTGTCATCATCATCGTCATTATCATCATTATCCTTTATCAACATTATCGTCGTTATCATCGTCATCATTGTTATCATCATCATCACCATCGTCATCATCATCAGTATTATAATCAATCATCATTTATAATCATCATCAACATTATTATTATTATTATTATCATTATCATTATTGTTATCGTCATTGTTATCATTATCACCATCATCACCACCATCATCATCAGTATTATTATAATCATAATCATTATTTATAATCATCATTATCATCATTTATAATCATTATCGTCATTATTATCATCATCATTGTTATCATCGTAATCGTCATTATCATCATCATCATTATTGTTATCATCATCGTAATCATCATCATCATCATCATCATTATTGTTATCATCGTAATCATTATCATCATCATCATCATCATCATTATCATTATTATTATCATCATCATCATAAACAATAATATACATCCTCTATTGTATTATATATTTTTTTCACAATTTCTCGTTTGATCTCAAACTATTTATTTTAAAATCAAATATCTACATTTTTTCTAGTTTTTCCAAAGCAACAGCGAAAAATACAAAGAAGAGCTTCTTTCCGCCCAAAGTCTGGCTGAAAGTCTGGATCAAAATGACAGTGTTGGCTCCAACGGTCGACTTGATGTGGAAACGAAACTTAATGACTTGAAAAAACGGTGGGATAATACCTCACGCACGATTATTAAACAAAAGAAAACTATTAATGAACGTTTGGAGAGATGGAGAGATTTCAAGGACAAACACAAGGCTTTTGTGACATGGCTAAGTGAGTTTGAAACTCGACCTGGTTTGCTATCTGTCGCTTCAACGGATATCTCTGAGTTACAAAATCAGGCAGACTATGTAGAGGTTAGTTGTCGGTAACTTAATATCTTTTGTCATATGTGTGACTTTGTTGTTTATCTCATCAAATGAGAACCCCTACCAATCATAGTCAACCCGTCGTGATTCATCAAAGTAACGTCACTAATTAATTCTTTGAACGTTTTCATGGCGATAAAGTAATATAAATAAGTTTTGTGGAAACACCACGTAAAATATTTCTTTGCTAAGCTTTCGGCCTGTTGACTCAGGCCTTCATCAGAGCAATAATGATGAAGGCCTGAGTCAACAGGCCGAAAGCTTAGCAAAGAAATATTTTACGTGGTGTTTCCACAAAACTTATTTATATTAATGTCACTAAATTCACTAGAATTCAACATCTGACCCGTATCTTGCTCAAGAACATTGGGGGTACCAAACGCTTCACCATGCAGGCTTCAATAATATATCTAGATTATCGAGAGCTGTATCAATCGGCACATCACCACTGTATAAATACTGCGACATAATCCTAAATATATCCACAGTCAATTCCAGGAGGGAAAGGGTTAAACACATGTGGCGTATAAACAAACTGAAATACATGCAGTGGGTGCCAAAAGTATGAGTCCAGTCTCAATTTTTGCCAAAAATTCGAGAAAGGTGTATCTTCTGAAAAATAAACTTGCATTAGCTACTTGAACATGCGCATTGAGATCTGCAATTGTCTCCCACATTTTGTCCTTGAAATATTTTGCCATATATAATTTCAAAATAAGTTTATCTAATTCTCTACACGCATGTGTCAAGGATGGCTAAAGATCTAAGTGAAGGAGTTAGAGGACAAATTATTTCTCTAAGTAACGAAGGTTTCTCACAGCGACAAATTGCTGCAAAGATAGGAGTGTCGAAAGGTGCTGTGCAGCGAACCGTGGAAAGGTTCAGAAAAACTCAATCCTATTCCAACCTACCGAAGTCTGGGAGACCAAGGTGTACTACACCACAAGAGGATCAGTTCATAAAAGTAACTTCTTTGCGTAATTTCCGACCACTTGCAGCCAATCTCCTTACTGTTGTTTTGCTGTTTGTTTTCTCTCGGGTGGCGTTAATTGTCGATTGAATATTACCAGCAGTTGCTGTTCTATTACGCAAAGAAGTTACTTTTATGAACTGATCCTCTTGTGGTGTAGTACACCTTGGTCTCCCAGACTTCGGTAGGTTGGAATAGGATTGAGTTTTTCTGAACCTTTCCACGGTTCGCTGCACAGCACCTTTCGACACTCCTATCTTTGCAGCAATTTGTCGCTGTGAGAAACCTTCGTTACTTAGAGCAATAATTTTTCCTCTAACTCCTTCACTTGGATCTTTAGCCATCCTTGACGCACATGCGTGTAGAGAATCAGATAAACTTATTTTGAAATTATATATGGCAAACTATTTCAAGGACAAAATGTGGGAGACAATTGCAGATCTCAATGCGCATGTTCAAGTAGCTAATGCAAGTTTATTTTTCAGAAGATACACTTTTCTCGAATTTTTGGCAAAAATTGGGACTGGACTCGTACTTTTAGCACCCACTGTATCTCAGCAACGAAGCAAGGGAACGAAAAATTGCAAGATATGTTACTCTGTCATTTTAAGTGTTCTTGCAAATAGGACAGACTTAATTTTCCCTTCATTAACGAACGTCTGTACCAAACATTTGTTCATCGTTACAATAGGTTTGTAGAACAGAACTGGATGCCCACGAGAGTGAGTTTTGTCTTCTTCGCGCTACCACTGAACAATATCTAGTGTCTTGGACTGACACTGTGTCTGAGGCGGTCGAGAAAGAATACAGGGACGCCGAACAACGTTGGCTTAGAGCTTCAGACTGTTTGGCCACAAATCAAAGAACACTAGAACTAACATTGTGTGACTGGCAAGAGTACACGACTGTGATGGAAGATACCATGGACTGGCTTCGACGGACCGAACGTTATTTAAAGACCTGTGATGCGAGAAGTCTTCCTGACGTTGAAAAATACTTCGAAAAACTGAAGGTAAGGATTTGGAGAAACATCTCGGTCAATTTCTGTTTATTCACTTTCTGCAGTTCAAGTTTTAGTTATCTTTAAGCCAACCTCGTACCCAGGGCCATTTGTAGGGAACTGGGCCAAGATGGCGAATCAAAACAAAATGGCGGGAACAAATGGCCCTGGTGGAGGCTAGCTCAAAATGCGCAGTATATTGCGCATTTTTTTAACTAGAACTCAGTCCTTTACACAGTAATTATACCAAAGTACACCTAATTATTGCATGGTTTAAAATATAATTTCCTGCGTCTTGGGCAAGACCAACCTGACAAGACCAAAATATATTTTTTTAAGATACAAAATCAAACCATCTAACGTATGCAATAAACTCTTGACCAGTCAGAGGCTCAGATAGCCCAGCCTCCACCAGGGCCATTTATTCCCGCCATTTTGTTTTTATTCGCCATCTTGGCCCAGTTCCCATAAATGGCCCTGGGTATGAGGTTGAGCCATTACTTCTTACCTTGCGGTAACAAACATTTAACAAGCCATTTGAGAAGCATAAGCACACAGGGGTTATGCATGCCGTTTTCTGGCATGCAGATAAACGGCTTGTGGTTATATGCATGCCGTTTTTTGGCATGCAGATAAACGGCTTGTGGTTATATGTATGCCGTTTTCTGGCATGCAGATAAACGGCTTGTGGTTATATGCATACCGTTTTCTGGCATGCAGATAAACGGCTTGTGGTTATATGCATACCGTTTTCTGGCATGCAGATAAACGGCTTGTGGTTATATGCATACCGTTTTCTGGCATGCAGATAAACGGCTTGTGGTTATATGCATACCGTTTTCTGGCATGCAGATAAACGGCTTGTGGTTATATGCATACCGTTTTCTGGCATGCAGATAAACGGCTTGTGGTTATATGCATACCGTTTTCTGGCATGCAGATAAACGGCTTGTGGTTATATGCATACCGTTTTCTGGCATGCAGATAAACGGCTTATGGTTATATGTATGCCGTTTTCTGGCATGCAGATAAACGGCTTGTGGTTATGTGTGTGCCGTTTTCTGGCATGCAGATAAACGGCTTGTGGTTATATGCATACCGTTTTCTGGCATGCAGATAAACGGCTTGTGGTTATATGTATGCCGTTTTCTGGTTTGCAGATAAACGGTTGGTGGTTATATGCATGCCGTTTTCCTACCTATTCTCTTTTAACCCAGTGTACCCCTGTCTTTCTAGAAACTGGGACAAGAAGTCGAGGATCGTCGTCCCCACTTGGAATTACTAACACAGAGGGGCCGTCGTCTATCGCGCATGTCTTCGTATGCAAACGCTGACCATATCAATACCCAGGTATCCGTCATGGGCGGCCTGTGGACGAACGTGTGTACGTGTCTGTCGACCAAGATGCACAGCACTATAGATTCTCTTCATTACCTGCGCAAGTTTAGCGACACCTTTGAAACGCTGTCAGCATGGCTTCATCGTCTCGAGGAGATACTACGACGAGATAAGAAACGCTTTTACTCGTGTAGCCCAGAAGAACAGCGATCAAAAATTAAGGTAATATAAGACAGCATTTGACGATTTCTTACACTGGTAGCGTCAACTGAAATTGTATCGATTTGAGGAGGATTCGTACCCGCACTCGATCATACGAGTTCGTGCTAACTCCGACGACTACAGGAGCAACACCACCAACAACAACAGCAACACCAACAACAACAACACCAGCAACAGCGCATGAGACCAACAACAACAAGAGCAGCAGCACCACCAGCAACACAACAGCAGTACCAACAAAACAGCAGCAACACCACCCCCATCCCCCACTCCACCCCCAAGCACCAGCACCAACAACAACCACAGCAGCACCACCATCCCACCCCCAACAACAACAACAGCAGCACCACCACCAACAACAACAGCAGTACCAACAAAACAGCACCACCACCAACAGCAACAACAACACCCCCCACCCACCTCCACCTCCAAGCACCACCAACAACCACAGCACCATCCCACCAACAACAACAACAACAACAACAACAACAACAACAGCAGCAGCAACAACAACAACAGCACCACCACCAGCAACAACAGCAGTACCAACAAAACAGCAGCAACACCATCCCCCACCCCACCCCCAAGCACCAGCACCAACAACAACCACAGCAGCACCACCATCCCAACAACAACAACAACAACAACAACAACAACAACAACAACAACAACAACAACAACAACAACAACAACAACAACAACAACAACAACAACAACAACAACAACAACAACAACAACAAAAATGACGGCAACCATAACAACCACGACGAGAACAACAACTATAACAGCTGGCTGGGTAGGAGGATGGACTCTCATTTTGAACAAAAACTCAAACACAATTTTACAAACATGTGAACTTTTTTTCATCAGGCTTACCGCAAAGATATCGAAAGCCATGAAGCACAACGAAATTCCCTGAACGACTACACGATCCACCTGATCGACAAAGAGCTTGGTAACGAGTTAGTCCGCGAGGTTATGGAGCAAAGAGATGACCTCAACGAACGTTGGGAGTCTCTGTGTATACAACTGGGTATCTCCTACAAGAAGGCAGAGCAGACAAAGTACTCGTTAAAATTACTGGAAGCACAGCTCACTCAACTCAACAACTGGATGAGTAATGTCGAACGGCAACTTGCTGAGTGTTGCAAGGAACTGTCCTGTGACTCGGATGAGCTGCGTCAGCAACTAGTGGATTTACAGGTGAGACATAATCTTGTTTTTAGATCTATCTTGGTTTATTTTTTTTGCGTGTGATCGAGAGATATGGTGATGAGATCAGGCGAGACTATACACCAAATCGTAGTTTCATTTAGGCCCACATGCAAATTAGTTTCCTATTCAGTTTGGGCCCCTATGCAAATTACATCGTGTCTATTAAAGCATAACGGGAGGATAATATAGGCTGGGACTGTTTTTTCATGTTTTGAGTTCATTATTTTTAGACACTACGTTTAGGATTATTGTCAAGGATAATCGATAAGCAAAGTTTATCCTTATAGAATACCTAAACATTAAAAAGTTTCTGAAATCAGAAATGTTATGTTTACTACGGCTGCTTCAGCCTCATGTTATAAATGAACTACGTTTTATCCCGACTCAGATTGTATGCGCAGTCGAAACTCCGATTTCGTCTATATAAACGGGATATAAAGGAAGACTCGAGTTAGGGTGGTTGAGTTGTTTGTAGGCTTCATTTGAATTTTATCTAGCAGTAGTTATTTGACGATAGGGTTGACGACTTTGTTTTATTTTTGTTTGTTAGATTAGTCAAAAAGAAATCAATTCAAGGTCTCCCGATGTGATCTCAGTTTTGAGCCTATGTGTGGTAAGTTTTGCAAAGGAGAACTTCTTCCCAACTTTGTGAAACATCTTTTCAGCATCTATAAACCAGTATATGATCGTCTGCCAAATAACATTTTAAAATTGAAATAACGCGAAGAACGCTAAATAATACGAAGAACGCGAGATAACACGATAACGCGAAATAACACGAAAAACGCGAAATAACTTGCAGAGCTGCGAATAAAGCGAAACAACACGAACTCACACGAAGAACATGAAATAAATTAAATAACTGCGAAATACACGAAGAACGCGAAATGACACGAAGAATACGAAATAACTCGAAGAACGTGATCTAACTCGAAGAACGCGATATGTACTGTAACTTAACGTGATGTAACTCGAGGAGTGCGTGCACATGTTCCTCCTGATGTTTTAATTCACTTTTCTAATATTTTTTACCAGAAACTACAAACCTGTGCCGTGGCATCTCCGGATCAAAGTGACACAAGAAGCTTGCAGATGGCTCGCGATAGTTTTGAATCACGTTGGAAAGCGATCTGCAGGAATGTCAGCCATCATTTTAGACAGACTCAAGATCGTATCACACTTTGCAGAGAATTTAACGATGATTACAAACAGTTTATGGCATGGCTGAGGGGCTTCGAAAACAAAGTTAATATTCCCTGTGGACGATGCGAAGACTTGCAGGAACTAAGTTTGGAAATATCTCGACTTCAGGTAAAGAACACAAAATCTCGGCAATCTGCTACTTGCTGGAAAAAACGTTATCTAGTAACGTCTCTTTTTTATTGTTATTCTTCCGTCCGTCAATCTACCGACCCATCCATCTACCCACCCCTCACCAACCTACCATTTGTCCGTCCGTTTGTTCCTTTTCCTTCCTTCCTTCCTTCCTTCCTTCCTTCCTTCCTTCCTTCCTTCCTTCCTTCCTTCCTTCCTTCCTTCCTTCCTTCCTTCCTTCCTCCCTCCCTCCCTCCCTCCCTCCCTCCCTCCCTCCCTCCCTCCATCCCTCCCTTCCTCCCTCCCTTCCTCCCTTCCTTCCTTTCTGCCTGCCTCCCCCCTCCCTCCCTCCCTCCCTCCCTCCATCCCTCCCTCCCTCCCTCCCTCCCTCCCTCCCTTCCTTCCTCCCTCCCTTCCTCCCTTCCTTCCTTTCTGCCTGCCTTCCCCCTTCCTTCCCTCTTTTCTTCCCTCTTTTTTTCCCTCCTTCCTTCCTTCCTTCCCTTCCTTCCTTCTTTCCTTCCTTCCCTCCCTCCTTCCTTCCTTCCTTCCTTCCCTCCCTCCTTCCCTCCCTCCCTCTTCCTTCCTTCCTTCCTTCCTTCCTTCCTTCCTTCCTTCCTTCCTTCCTTCCTCCCTCCCTCCCTCCCTCCCTCCCTCCCTCCCTCCCTCCCTCCCTCCCTCCCTCCCTCCCTCCCTCCTTCCTTCCTTCCTTCCTTCCTTCCTTCCTTCCTTCCTTCCTTCCTTCTTCCTTCCTTCCCTCCTTCCTTCCTTCCTCCTTCCTTCCTTCCTTCCTTCCTTCCTTCCTTCCTTCCTTCCTTCCTTCCTTCCTTCCTTCCTTCCTTCCTTCCTTCCTTCCTTCCTTCCTTCCTTCCTTCCTTCCTTCCTTCCTTCAAGGCTTCCTTCCTTCATTCCCCCCCTCCCTCCCTTCTTTCTTTCTTTCCTTCCTTCCTTCCTTCCTTCCTTCCTTCCTTCCTTCCTTCCTTCCTTCCTTCCTTCCTTCCTTCCTACCCTCCTTCCTTCATTTTGTTTGTTTGACTTATTTGTTCATTCATCCGATTGTATAACCGCGTCTGATTGTAGTTGTACTGTGGTCCAAAGAAGAAGAAGGACATTTGTAACAAATGCATTTTTCTTGCAGGAACTCAAGCGAGAAGTTGGAGCCAAAGGCGTCCTTGTGGAACGCTTGTTAACCCGCGGGAACTATCTAGTCGAAGGCGCTACGTCAGGTTCTGCTAAAGTCGTAAAACAGATGCTCCAGCGAGTACAGCAACGCTGGTACGGCATAACACAGGGAATTGATGACGGTATTTCCAAGTTCCGTCTTCTGTCGAGAGATTTCGTGGAATTTGAAGAAGAACGACGGAATGTTAACGCTTGGTTGACAGACATCGAGGTCCGACTCATTGGTTTGGATCAAGTTGGCGAGCAACACGAAAACGAAGAAAAACGTTTACAAGAACTTAAAGTAAGTCACCTACCCACAGAAGGGAATTCAAGCAATATATACAATAATTGCTACTACAATTCCCAGAAACACAAGACTTAAAATACACTTCAAATAAACGACAAATGTTTTAAAAGTAAACATGTTTCGGCAACACTTATGCCATCTTCAGTACTAAGCAGTAATGGATTAAAATATTTACAAGCAGTATTTACATAACTTAACCTAATTTGTATTACAATGGTGATATTATTCTAAATAAAAAATTCTAACACGGTGTGACGAAATGAGGAGAATATTAACAAGGTGACATGTCATTCTAATGAAAGTGTCTAACGTAAAAAACAAGTAAAGAAAATCTTACCAATATAATTAGAATTTCTTTACTTGTTTTTTACGTTCGACACTTTCATTAGAATGACATGTCACCTTGTCAATATTCTCCTCATTTCGTCACATCGTGTTAGAATTTTATATTTAGAATAGTATCACCATTGTAATACAAATTAGGTTAAGTTATATAAATACTGCTTGTAAATATTTTAATCCATTACTGCTTAGTACTGAAGATGGCATAAGTTTTGCCGAAACATGTTTACTTTTAAAAAAATTGTCGTTTATTTGAAGTGTATTTTAATTCCCAAAAAATTTTAGTTCGGTCTGGAGCTCCTATTTTCCCGATTACTCGTGAGTAAAATCGTCTGGCGTTAGACAGAGTAAAACAATAAATGGCAGGAATGGGTTAATCACTTGTTCACCCATTGCTCGCATAAAATCGTCTGGCGCTAGACAGAGTAAAGCAATAAAGGGGTCGTTTTTGGTCGGGTCAGGTAGAAATGGGTTAACATCTAGCGACAGCTTGTAAAACAACTAACAACATGCTTCAAATTCTAAGGGGAAATCTGCAATATTTCCCGGTGCCTATATGTGTCTGAATGCATAGTCAATCGAGATATGGTCTGGAAGCTCAGCTAAAGTCTTTGGTCTATCTTTTTGTTCGCCTTTATGCATTTTTCTGCACGGTGCACGGTCACTGAACACATTGTATTTTAGTATAATGAACGAATTGTCCAATAGCAACGTTTCAGTTCAATCACTCAACGTGCTATTTAAATATTAATAAACCTAAAACAAAGGATGTGCACGGTGTAAGGTACGGTTCAACATAAAATCACAGCTCATTATAGGCGCTTTGAAGTTTGCCGAGTTTCCAGACCGTATATCTCGATTGACTATGCTGAATGTTGCTGACTACTTGTCCGTAAACGAAAATGTAAACACTGTTCTGTAATCCAACTTTTGAAACAGCCTGCGTGCTGATGTTTTGAGACCTATTTTAGTTCACTGTGTTTAATACTTATATATTTTCTTTGTTTTGTGCCGTAGACTCTGCAGCATCATATCAACATGAAGTATGGTTCCTTGAGTGCGCTGACGAGCAAAGTTGCAAAATTAAAAGATTGTTGTTCCATCTCAGATTATCGTTTGCAGCAACAGAAAGTGGAGGAATTAAAGCTACGATATGAACAAGTAAGGTTTATTTTACGTCTGTAAGATCGGATGGATGGATGAGAGAGGGATAGAAGAATGGATGAACCAGGAACGATAGCAGTGCCGAAGGGAGGAAGGGACGGAGGGGTTGGTAGAGTGAGGGAAGGGATTAGGAACGGACGGATCGATGGATTGATGGAGGACCGATAGATGGACAGTCGGACGGACGGACGGACGGACGGACGGACGGACGGACAACAAATAACTTCCTTCCTTCCTTCCTTCGTTATAGGCGTTACATTACTCTTTAACGTTGATGCTTGATCTTGCCGTCCCGAGTCCTTTTACATCGCCGGAACGCCCTCCAACAAAGATGAGCTTTTCTCAGGGGACGCTATGAAGACTCGATATCATAGATTCATAGTTGACACCATTTGACCAAAGCAGTTCCTGAAACTGAGCAAGAACGAGAGCCTGTTCGCAAAGCATTTCCTCCAAGGAATGAATAGAAACCCTAGATGGAGGCACTATGGCAAGACATTTGTTTCACCTCGTTATGCATGTGGCAATGAACCGTGCAGGAATATTTTGCCAAAACCCAAGAACCACCAAAATCCTATTGAAATACCATTATATCGGAAAGACCAACTTCCCGTTTTCCCCCCACAAACTTCCCAAATCTAACAAAGACAAGACAACGCAAAACGCCAGAAAATAATGTTGAAGTTTCGTTCTACAACAAACATCGTAATACGCATTTATTTATCACTTACTAAAATATAAATTATTAGAGTTCACGTCCCTATACATACATATGTACATACTAACACACATACAAACCCACCATACCGTTGGTGTTAAATATACATAGTTAATACTCATATTCGTACATCTCAGAAATATAATATATATTCTTACGTAAAACGCATTTATGGATAAATAGTTTATTGTAAATATCTTGAAATTAATAGGTTATCAAAATTGTTTTAATGGAGTTGTTTGTTGCTATGTTACTATATGTTCATTCAGATGAATTAAATAACATGATGTGTAAGAAATTTCAGAGTTGCAGTTTTCATTTGTGTATCGACACCTTATGTTACAATACCGTACTATACTATATCATATCATTCCATATACCATAACATACACCATACCACACTACATCATACCACATCACATCACACCATACCACACTACATCACACCATAATATACTATACCATACCATTCCTCATACCATATCAGACCAGACCACAACCGTTTTTCCAGGCTAAAGTACACTGTCTATGACACCACACTCCTGAGCAAGATTGCAGAAAAGTAAACGAGGTGGCCGGGATGCCTCTTCGGATTTCTTCCATTTCTTCAGGAAAGGCTTTGTTTCGAGTACAAGTAATGAAGAGGAAACGAGAAAAGCTTACGTCTTAAGAGGTATTATATTTGTTTGTAAATATTAAGATAAACATTTGTTTTGTTTCGGGAGAAAGTGGGCTCTGCCAACAAACTCGATCTTCGCCCCAAGTTTGGGGCGAGTCAGTCAGGTTTTAAACTGGTCAAGAAAGTTCTAGTTTATGAAGACGCGTAAGCAGGAAAATAGCAAGTTAGAGCCTGGGTCCAAAATGGTATCTTGGCAACCGTTCACGCATGCTCAAAAAGAAATATCGAGTTTGTTGGCAGAGTCAGCCAACATGTCCACTCACTTAGAATTCATGATTATCCTTACTCTTAGGGGACTTTTTTCTCCCACATGCGGGATGTTAAACTGAAAAGCATATAACTAAAAAACCTATAGGGGTGTTGTGGGACATTTTCCCTGGAGGGTTTTGGTTAGGTTTAGGTCCACCGGGGGTCGTGGTTAGGTTTAGGGTCAGGTTTAGAGGTGGGGGTCGGTTTGGGGGTAGGGAATTAAATTATTTTTTTAAATTGAGGATTATCGTTAATTCTACGACATTTCACAGTTACATGTATGAATTCTAAAGTGAGAGAATATGCTGAGTCAGCAGAGCCCACTTTCCCCCGAAGCCTGCGTAGTGTAGAACGAACCCAGATCAATTTTAAGAAATCTGCGTCTTAGGCGTTTTTTATTCATATAAATTCCCATCCCTTAGATTTCAATTACCTTCTCCCTATAAAAGTCTAAAACTACCCTATTAACTACTTCACCACCGCTCTTGTCCCCCTCAATTTCACTTCCTCGTTCCCAGTTTCCTCAGCTTTATCTCGACTTTTCGACTTTGGGAGTCCGCGCGAAATGTTTTCAAATTATTTGGATTTTGGGAATTCAACAACCGAGATTTTTGTGGATTTTTACGTCTAGACTTGCTTCTTTTTTTGCAAGCAGAGGGAAGGGAATTGGTTCTGGAACACATCAACCACTTGAGGTTAGTAAAGAAATAAATTATTCATACAAAGGTGGGAAATTAATACTTAGAGAAATGCTTGGAGACTTAGAGAACTTAATTTTTAATAGGAACGTATTTTTATGCCGTAAATAGTATTCTAAACAAAAGAATCTTTTGTGAATCTGTTCATGCACGAGTACACGGGTAATAATCTTCGAACTACCAGAGGTGAAACCCCCGGTATCGAAGTATCGGTTGATATGTTATACTACGCATTTTGTGATTGGTCAATTTTTTTAAAAGAATGACTTTCATTGGTTTATCCAAGAGGTTTATATCACCAATTATAAACTCCTGCAATAGCCAATGAAATTCGAGGATTTGCATTATAAACGTTTAAATTTATACTAATACACTTTATAAAATATGGAGGGTGCAGGTATTTTCAAACTCAGTACTCGCCCACAGCAAGTTATCGCTGAGAAACACAACGAAACTGTAGAGTTAGATCCCGAAAGTCTTCATACTTTGATATACATAACAGACTGTACGAAATGTGAAATGATTTTGAAGAAGAAGCCGGTCAAGATTGTCGTTGACAAGTGTGAAGATCTGGTTTTAACATTGTGTACTGAACTGGTGTCTGGAACTCTAGAAGTTATCAAAAGTACAAAGATTTCCATCAATCTTGAAAGCAGTGTCAAGGTGAGTAAGTTCCTTGTTAGCATAACGTTGTAATTTACAGTTGTTTGTGAATTGTCTATTAATAAATTGTCTGCTAGAGATGAGAAATTAGCTGACATCAGCAGAAAAATATTCACCGAATACACCCAAATTTTCAAAATAAAGTATTAACAAAAAGTATCAACACCAACAGCTGAAAATGATTTATAATTTTGTGAACTCTCCGAAGAAGTAATTGAGAGTATTTGGAAGCGTCCATAAGGACAATATACTTCAGAAAAGAAATGTTTAAAAGGAAGATTTAGTGAGGTAAAAAGCAAGACTCGTGCCAACAAAAAGTAAATTTTATGAAGACTTTAGTATGCCGAATACAGAGAGAAGAATGGCATCTCTAACTTCAGGCATTTCAATTCAAATTTTTAACTATTTTATGAATGATGAATAATTATATAGTACTTGTCTATCACAAAATATGATTTGTCAGTGTTTTGCTACCAGTTATTTGCCTCTGCCTTCGGCTTTGGCAAATAACTGCATGGTAGTTTACCACTGACAAATCATGATATTTTGTGATAGACAAGTTCAGTAATTGATTTATCATTCATAAAATAGTTAAATTATACATATGTATATTCCAGGTACAATTAGTGACATGATACCTATCATGTAGCAGGGGTGGACTGGCAGCAGAAAAGTTACCAGGAAATTATGTGAAAGTGGTGCCTGGTTGATTGCAAAGCCTGAATGATCTAATGGTCCAGCTGGGGTGTGTGCCTGGGGCATTCCACCCTCTAGGAAATTTCTGAGCCTCTAAAATCATATTTCATCAATTTTGAGAGTGGCATTAATAATTTTAAGCACAATTTTATGTATTGTGTATTCGCATATTTTTTTGTGATTATACTGTATAATATTTAAAGAGAGGATATTACACGGTGGTGCAAAGATATGAATTTCATCTTCGAGTGGTGAAAACAATATTTTACGAATGAGCGAGGCAAATGAGTAAAATATTGTTTTTACCACGAGAAGATAAAATTCATATCTTCAAGCCACTGTGTAATTTTCTTTTTATTATATAGATTCAATGCAAAAGGTGGGAAAATGTTTAATCACGTGATCGATATCTTCACTAGTGAGGATATGGAAAATATGTCACTGCATATTTCTTAGTAAAACACTCCCATCTATATAATAAATAGAGGATATTACACGGCAGTGCGAAGATATGAATTTTATCTTCGAGTGGGGGAAAACAATATTTTACGAATGAGTGTAGTGAATGAGTAAAATATTGCCACGAGAAGATAAAATTCATATCTTCAAGCCACCATGTAATGTTCTTTTTATTATATATGTAGATTCAATGCAAAAAGCGGTAAAATTCTTAATGACATCATCGATATCTTCACTAGTGAGGATATGGAAAATACGACACTGTATATTTCCTAGTAAAACACTTGCATCTATATAATAATAGACAATAATATATCATATACTATGTATGAGTATATATATACAAGTGGATTACTGTTCCACAATTCAACTATTCTCTTAGTCTTACAGTTACAAAATTTATTATATACTAGGAAAATTACATAAGGTTACATCTTATGAAGAGTGAATAGCAAAGAAAAGATAACACAATTACATACAGAGTCAGTAGTTTAGAAAATACAAATTGTATATCATTGTGTTTGGAGATTACAACTAGTAGTCTAGCAATGTAACTAGTAACAACTGTATTTCATAATATTTACGTGACGAGCTGTATTTTGTTAATTGTCTTTGTGGGGGTGCCTGAAACGCAAAACAAGGGGGCGCACCGGGAAATTTCCCGGTATCCCAGTGGGCCAGTCTCTTCTCTACACCAGTATCTCCATTTTCCTCCTAGGTTGCGACTATAACAGCTGATAGCACAACAAACCTGCAGATAATTCTTCTTAAAGATGAAAAACAATTGGGAAGTTTATACTCCCACCAGTCATCAAACCTGTCCATTTCAGTTGGCACAGGTGAAGGGAAGAAAGAATTTGCAATCACTCGACCAGCAGATGATCCTGAGTATCTGCAGTTTATTTCACACTGGGAAACTGAAGAAGATGGTAGTGTCAGGTTGATCACTGAGAAAGTTGTGCGTGATGGTGCTTATCCTTATACAGAAAAATCATTGAATGAAGCCAGGGAACGGGATCGGCAAAATGCTGAGAAAGCAATGGCTTATCTTGAGAAGACATTTTTCAAACCAAAAAGCAAATAAGAAGAATGAAATATGCATCACCCTTAATTTTTTCACCAAGCAACCTGGGAAGCAACCACAAAAAAAAAATCATTAAACTGGTGTGATAATTAGAAGTTAAAATAATAATATATAGGACTTGCATTATGGTGTATATATAACATTTTTTCCTTAATAAAGTACATTGGCAACAAAAACTAAGTTTGTCTAATTTGAAAGAACCCATAAATTGTAATAGAAGATCTTTTACAATTTTTTCGTATCTTTCTTCGTTTTCAAGATATTTCAATTTGTTTAATATATAAATGAGATGGTCTCTGACATCAGGAGCAGGGTAAGGCATTTTCACACGTAGCAAAATCAGTTATATCTCTAAATTTGTTCAAGAGATCACTTGAAACTGTGCATATAAAAACGCCTTGTGACACTGACACTGAACATTTCATATCTGATGTTGCTTTGTGTAAAAATACTGTACCCTGCTTCTGACGTCAGAGCCCATCATTTGCATATTAAACAAATTGAAATATCTTGCAAACATGGTCACAACTTATAGTAACTGGCATATACAGTACGTATGCAAACTATTATGTAGAACTATCAGTGCTGTCATAGTTACATAATTTTTGTAACTAGTTGCAGTTACAGTTACATCATCAGAAAAGTAACTAGTTACCGATACAAGTTACAATGAAAAAAGGTAACTAGTTACAGTTACAAAGTTACTTTAAAAATTTTGTAACTAGTTACAATTACAAAGTTAGTTACACCTATTCTTTCGTTCTGCTTTTAAAATCGAGAAGCATGTGAATTAGACAAAACTATTGTTTAATTTGACCAGAAGAGAATTTTCAAAATTACGATCAGTCATTCAGCAGCGATGTGGTCTGAAAATTAATCCTGCGCAGTTGAACAGCCTTTCACATGCTGCACTTCCAGGCACCGGTGTGTTCAGTTCAATGAAAAGCTGGGTACGACGTTGAACGACGACTCGGCGAGGTTGGGAGTATTATGGATATCGCAAAAAGTAACGGCACTCTCGACATCAGATGTATAGTTATCGTTACTTTTTATTCCTACTTTTTGTAACTAGTTACAGTTACCTTCTGAAAAAAGTAACTAGTTACCGGTAAAGTTACTCAAAAAAGTAACGATTACATGTAACTAGTTACTTGTAACGAAGTTACTCACAGCACTGAAAACTATACATGCAACAAAGCACTTACCAGTTACCATGACAATGTAAGAAACAATGTACTTAGTGGCCTTTAATTGTAATAACGATTTGAATAAATATAGTTAAATAGAAAACTTAATAAATTGGATCTTACAAAAGTTGGAATATTTGGAATAAAATTGGGAAAATCCTTACTGCTTTTGGAGGTAAATTTTTTAAAAGCTCGTATATGTATTTCTTAAACTACAATGTCATTTTATATTTTAAGTAATAGGTAAAGCATGAGCAGCAGTGTTTGATCAGATTTAAAACACGAGACGGAGCCGAGTGTGTTAGATCTGATAAAACACCTACTGCTAATATATAATTATGTATTCTAGTTTTTCTAATGAGTGTGATTCTACTGTATTCTAGTGTTTCTCATCATTCAGGTCATTGAGTTCTTTAGAATTCGCCTACTCGTGCATGTTATAGTGTATATGAAACGAAAATTAAGTTTGTCTTATTTGAAAGAACTCTTAAAATAATGGGGAATATCAATTTACAGCTTTTTCATATTTTACTTAGTTCTTGAGATATTTAGACTTATGTGATATTCAAATGAGATAACTTATGGTTTGTTTTTTTCTAATTAACATATTCGAAAATCGCGAATATTTTTAAGATTGAACAAAATCACTTGAAACTTTGCATATTGCTACAGTTCATGCAACTAAACATGAAAGACAAGTTACGAGTGATTTTGATCAATAATCTTAAAAATATTCACGATTTTTGTATCTGCGCAACGCGCAGATATATTGCTATCGTGTTGTGTGTGTGTATGTATGTATGTATGTGTGTTAGCTTTTTTGGGTAACCACTGACCTGTAGTGTGTGCTGTGGTGTAACAATATTTCGTCCGCCATATCACGAAGTCCTCCGAAGCGACAAAGTTTTGGATTAAAATGCTACGATTTTCAGGGTTCTATTCTATACGATTTTTTCAAATTCACATATCTTGTACATAATTTAACGTTCTATCTAACTCTACGAATTTTGTGAATGGCACAAACCTACAGACGATTCGGGAATACTTTAAATTGATTGCGTCTGACCGTACACCAAGTGATAGCATAATAATGCAATTTGATATTTGCGCTCATCTCAGTTCAAATAGATTTTTCTCCGTTTGCTATTCTATACGATTTGTTCTAATTCACATACGTTGTACAGAATTTTACGCTCTATCTAACCGTACAAGTTTCCCAAATGGCACAAATCTACAGACGATTCAGGGATTTACTTTAAATATGACTGCGTTTGACCGTATGTCAAGTAAATAGCGTTAATAATGCAATTTGATATTTGATATTTGCGCTCACGTCAGTTCAAATAGCCTTTTCTCCGTTGTTATTCTATACCATGTTTTCTAATTCACACATGTTGTACAGAATTTAACGCTCTATATAACTGTTGAAGTTTCGTGAATGGCACAAACCTACAGACGATTCAGGGGTATACTTTAAAAACGCGGTATCCGCGGGCGGCTCAACTGCAATGAAGATATATCCCAATACCGCTGTTAGCCTTTAAATTCTATATTTCCGACAAAGTTTTTGACTAAAACACTATGACTTTTCAGGGTTCTATTTATGTTGTAGAGTATTTAACGCTCTATCTAACTGTAGAAGACAGTTTCGTGAATGGCACAAACCTACAGACGATTCAGGGATACTTTTAATATGATTGCGTTTGACCCGATAATTGACATTTGATATTTGGCGCTCATCTCAGTTCAAATAGATTTTTCTCCGTTACTATTCTACGATTTTTTTAAATTCACATTTGTTGTACAGAATTAACGCTCTATCTAACGGTATAAGTTTCCAAAATGGCACAAACCTGCGGTGTCCGGCTCAACAGCTGTATTGGGATATATCTTCAGTTAGCCATTAAATTCTATATTTCCGACAAAGCTTTGCACTAAAACACTTCGGAGACAGGGGGGATATTGCTGATAAAACTGGTAAGTATTTTTAACGTGACTTATAGTAAACTTTTGACTGTGATCTACCACAGTTTTTCTGAGTCATGATAAAAAATTATTTTGGTCAGAGAATTGAACGTGTACTTTCTCTGATCTTTAATTATCTTATAAGATCTCGATAAAATCTTATAAGATCTACGTGTAAAAATCTTATAAGATTTTTCTTAAGATCTTACAAGATTTTCCAAGATCTTACAAGATCTTGACAAGTGATTCTCACAGTGGTGGGTTTGGCGCAGATACATGTACGCATAGCGGACCTTTTGTTTAATATGTTAATTAGAAAAAAACGAACCATAAGTTATCGCATTTGAATATCACATAAGTCTAAATATCTCAAGAACTAAGTAAAATATGAAAAAGCTGTAAATTGATATTCCCCATTATTTTAAGAGTTCTTTCAAATAAGACAAACTAAATTTTCGTTTCATATACACTTTAAGGACTGTGAAATCAAGCAAGTTCAAACGCTTTTGGAAGTACTATGCTAGAGACAAATGAGGACTTTTATGTGCTCTCGAAGTAGACTGACTCATGCCAAATGCAACGCGAGTCGGCACTTCGCATCGCCCGTAACGTTGTTGGTCAATTTGGCCAATTTCTAGAACCTGTTTGCAAAGATTACTATGGCTAATTAACACTATGGATAGTGGCACTTTCAGTGCAAAAATAAGACGAGCTAAGGAAGTATTTTGTCGTCGAAGTAAGCAAATGTTTTTTAGTTATAACTGTTCCTTAGTCCATGCTGAAGTCAAATGGAGTCGGGCAAAGAAGAAATATATCACCGTTTAAGCAAAATTTGAATTATTATGTGCTCTCATTATTCACTGTTGAGAATCTCCATTATTATGGTCCTTAATACGCACGCGCGCCACCATCTTGTCCCAAATTTCTGGTAATGTTCAGCTTTGGCAAACAGTTGCTTCGAAAGTTGGCGGGTCGGCATCACGTAGGTTGTTCAGCCCTCGTTTTCGAGAATAAATTATATGTCGAGATAAAAAACATCGATAAAAAAGTAATATAACCCAAACAAAAACCATTTTTGTATCTGCGCAGCAGATATATTGCTATCGTGTTGTGTGTGTGCATGCATGTATGTATGTATGTATGTATGTATGTATGTATGTTAGCTTTTTTGGGTAACCACTGACCTGTAGTGTGTGCTGTGGTGTAACAATATTTCGTCCGCCATATCACGAAGTCCTTCGAAGCGACAAAGTTTTGGATTAAAATACTACGATTTTCAGGGTTCTATGCTATACGATTTTTTCAAATAATTCACATATCTTGTACATAATTTAACGTTCTATCTAATTGTACGAATTTCGTGAATGGTACAAACCTACAGACGATTCGGGAATACTTTAAAATGATTGCGTCTGACCGTACGCCAAGTGTTAGCATAATAATGCAATTTGATATTTGCGCTCATCTCAGTTCAAATAGATTTTTCTCCGTTGCTATTCTACGATTTTTTCTAATTCACATACGTTGTACAGAATTTTACGCTCTATCTAACCGTGCAAGTTTCCCAAATGGCACAAATCTACAAACGATTCAGGGATTTACTTTAAATATGACGTGGTTTGACCGTATGTCAAGTAAATAGCGTAATAATGCAATTTGATATTTGTTATTTGCGCTCACGTCAGTTCAAATAGCCTTTTCTCCGTTGCTATTCTATACCATGTTTTCTAATTCACATATGTTGTACAGAATTTAACGCTCTATATAACTGTTGAGTTCGTGAATGGCACAAACCTACAGACGATTCAGGGGTATACTTTAAAAACGCGGTATCCGCGGGCGGCTCAACTGCAATGAAGATATATCCCAATACGGCTGTTAGCCGTTAAATTCTATATTTCCGACAAAGTTTTTGACTAAAACACTATGATTTTTCAAGGTTCTATTCTATGCGATTTTTTCTAATTCACATGTGTTGTAGAGTATTTAACGCTCTATCTCACTGTAGAAGACAGTTTCGTGAATGGCACAAATCTACAGACGATTCAGGGATACTTTAAATATGATTGCGTTTGACCCGATAATTGACATTTGATATTTGGCGCTCATCTCAGTTCAAATAGATTTTTCTCCGTTGCTATTCTACGATTTTTTTAATTCACATTTGTTTTACAGAATTAACGCTCCATCTAACGGTATAAGTTTCCAAAATGGCACAAACCTTACCTACAGGCGATTCAGGGGTATACTTTAGACCCGCGGTGTCCGGCTCAACAACTGTATTGGGATATATCTTCAGTTAGCCATTAAATTCTATATTTCCGACAAAGCTTTGCACTAAAACATTTCGCAGATAGGGGATATTGCTGATAAAACTGGTAAGTATTTTTAACGTGACTTATAGTAAACTTTTGACGGCGATCTACCACAGTTTTTGTGAGTCATGATAAATTATTTTGGTCAGAGAATTGAACGTGTACTTTCTCTGATCTTTAATTATCTTATAAGATCTCGATAAAATCTTATAAGATCTACGTGTAAAAATCTTATAAGATTTTTCTTAAGATCTTACAAGATTTTCCAAGATCGCACAAGATCTTGACATGATTCTCACAGTGGTGGGTTTGCGCAGATACATGTACGCATAGCGGACCTTTTGTTACAAGTAGGTTGACGCCATCGGCCAATCAGAAAATAATTCAATAATCATTCCCGATCAAAGATTGTTTTCAAATTAAACATGCCACTGTTTTTAGATAAAATATCAAAGAAAATTGTCCGCCCGGCCCCCGAATTGACCAAATCCGGAGCAGAATGAATCCTTTGATAAGACTCAAGTGGATATAAACACCACCATGGTAGCCATATAAATAGAATATAAGGAAAGCTTTATACTTAATAGCAGCTCTTTAGGACTGAGATTCTTTTAGAGACGTTTCCGGTCTTGTTTTGCTAGCTTGTTTGTATTTCAGATTTTTGACATATCCAACGAATACGATTACTTCCACTAATGAATTTGCCATAGTGCGCGAAAATGACCTTGAACTGCGTTTGCGCTAAATGCGCGTGATGATTGACACGATTTGTGTCGCAATGAATACTGTAATATGATTCCAATTGTCTACAACGGACGTTGCATGATATGATATCTCTTGCTAATCTCATTACGCGGTGCTACATACAGTATACGAAGTTCGTTTTTCACCTTTGCGTCTCGTGCATATTTCGCAACGATCTGCACTCTGCATGAGTGAAAGCATGCCACACGCACACTTCGGTCTCTGTGAGGTCAGTCAACCAAGTTGATATTTCTCATGCCAGTTTGGATTGGACATACGTTTGGAAAATATAACGTGCATCATGTCGAGTCGCCAAACCAGTGTCAGCTACCTTAACTTTTTCCATTCTTTCATCAAACGGTGACACTATGCAGTGACGAAGTCCTTTAAATAAGAGTCAATCGTAAAGAATTTACAGAGAAACATATGGACTAATTTTTTAATGATAAGTATAGATGATTGGAGTTAGTTTAACTTTGCTACCGAGTCTTTTCATACTATTATTTGAATCGAACTCCTTCAGAACCTGGGCGCAACCAGATTATTGACATTGAGGATTGACGCTCGCTCTGAGCTGTCTGGTGCCGAGACACTGATTCATTCATTCCAAGCATTTCATCACATAGCCATTATAACGTTACGCAATCCCAGTACAAACCGCACAAAGGGATTTCCATTATATTATAGCATAAGAATTTTTTCTAGGATGGACTCCTAAATTATTAATTATGGTTCAAATCATTCCGAAATCACACTTTTGAAAAAGTTCGTCCAGCCCAATCCCGACAGACTTTTCCAAAAGTTCAACTTGTTGAATTCACCAGAAGACTGTGGTACACAACCGTACATTGAAGTCAGTCTGCAAAATCCTTGGCAGTACAACGAAAAAGTTTGCATGTGTATTTAATAGAGCTATATACACATCCCGCTACGGCGGCTTCGCCGGCATGCTGGTAAAAACAGGATAAAACTAACAGAGCTGTCAAAGCTGAAACCTCGTAAATTGTGCTTATAACCTTATAGTTTAAAATAGCCCAGTTTTTATATTTTTATTCCATATTAATATTCATATCAAAAACCGGCTCCTAACTTTCACGGTGTTAACTGTTTAGCGATTGCAATTCGAAATGACAGTTGATCTCAAATTTTGTGTAGAGTGACTAAACTAGGGTTCGATAGTCGCTCCTTTTAGCTAGGAGGCAGCTCAGTCAGAATCGTGTAAAATGTCTCTCAACATTTCCTGTCCGATAGTGTCGAACTTGAAAAACGATGAAATCCAATTCTTATTAGCAATTGTAATTTTATTCATAGTGGCCAAAGAAGCTTTGTCCTTTGGAAATTTCCTGCATGCCACCAACTGGTATTAACAACAGGCTAGCAACAAGACATCAAACCGCAGTCTGGTCAACAAAATAATTTAGTTCCTCACAGCATCTTACTGTAAAAAGCGTTACAGTTTGAGTTTTCGAATAATAATCGCAGGCCCAGATGGATATTTGCTCTGGTGTCGTACCGTGTGTTGTCGTGCGTATTTTATAGTTACCACCCCCGCTGTCCAAAACTAAAACCCCAACTTGATATGCTATATGAGTTCATATTGTTTCTCCTATGCTGATGACAATACACGGATTAGATTAGATACTATATTATTTAACAAAATCCATACGTTGGGGAAATGTTTGCAAATATAGCGAATTACCCATAGAGCTCCGCAGGCGAGTCCCACCAACGGATATCCTTTCGGCTGTTTCTTTCAGTAATCGATACCACTACCAGGATGAATTGATATCTATCAATAGACTATCTTAATAATATTTTATGCACAAATTGTGAAAGTTGTTTTTCGTCGATAAAAATCTTACTAAAAAACTAGAAGATTTAGGGCAATCAGACAGCAGTCCGCAAACAAAGAGCCGACCACTTTGGTCGGAGTGGGGGCTAGAAACCGCAGCTGTTTTCTATTCCATGCTGTAATGTAATATCACCTGGCTAAGATATGCATCTAGAATGTGACATATAACCCAAACAGACAGACGTTGAGATGTACAAGACGCTGCTCAAATGTCATCCAGTCACCTGCACCCTCTGTCCACTCGGTGTCGAATTTGTGTTTGTGAGCTCCAAACTTTGAAAAGATCCGTAATTTTGTACTCAGATCCGAAACGGAAAGAAGGCCTATTATTCAAATTCGAAATTACCGAATATTAGAGCTTGAACAGATGTTATTGTTGATAAGAGGAATAAAGCGCCGGGAATTGAGGAGCAGATGAACGGGGTCACTTTGGCTTGGCCGGCCAGAAATCAAATAAGAGCGTTGCGGTCAGACAAATTTACAGTCAAATGAATTATAAAACGAGTAGAGACGGCGATGGGGAATTACTGTTGTCGTGTGGTGGTAACTGGACTGAAAACACCGTTATTCCAAGCACTTCGGAAAAGACGAGTCCGCCATTAGACGCAACAACGCCAGTCACCGAATCATCTTCAGAAGAGAAGCCTTCGCTTGGCGACAAAGAAGCGGATTCGACGAATATCCGAGTTGTAAATTCAATTCCAAAAAGTGACGGTGTTTCGAGTTCGAGTGGAGATTTAAATGGCCGCGTATCGCCATTTCAATCGGATATTTCAAGTAAGAAAGAAGCTGGCGAATATCGGGAAAGCTCCTTGTCAAGTTGTCCAGATTGGGTTTCGTTTGGAGAAAGTAGCAATCATGCTAATTCGCAACATCTAAGAACTGATATTCTTTCGCCGAGCCAAGATTGTTCTAAAGAAGACAATGGCTTCCCGGAGAGATCTGCGAACGGCAACACCTGGGTAAAATTTGGTATTGCGAAAGGCGACGAAAATACAGTCCCTAGTTCGTTGACACGGCCGGAAGAAGTTGTCGATGACGCGATCCTAACTTCGGGGCGAAGCACTGATGAAGAGCTTCTCGAGTTGGTTGAGAATCTTGGAAACGACGTCTACACTAATCCTTTTGATAATTCCGAACTTGACCGCATCAATTCCTTCTCGCAAGTTTCTCCAAAACGTGGCAATGGCGGCCCACATAACACCATTCAAAAGCCACCTGCCTCAGGTGACACCCACCAGACCGAGATTTCCCAAAATGAAACCAGTCCAGCCACAGACAGAATTGATGGTAAGACCCCATCCACCAAAGCAAGTGAAGTATTACCACCTCTCCTAGATTTTCCACCAAAACCCACAAATACCACCTGGTCAGTGTTACTTCGGTATCCAAACACAAAGCGTAAATTTCGAGCCAGAGAGTGGAGACCAGTTATCTTAAAACTGGATGGTTCAGTCCTGCAAGTATTCGAGGAGCATGATATGTCAGCACCTTTTCGCGAAGTTTCATTGCAGTGTTTCTATGCATTGACGACACCACAACTCCAAATTCATAATGCAAGTAAAGTTCACACTGTCAAGTTACTGTATGTAAAGTACAAGGAATGTCAGAAGCATCTGTCAAAGAAGAATGTTCAGTACATTGCCAGGACTACTCCAATTATAAAGATAGCGTCCACCTCCCATCTTGTTATTCGCGAGTTTGTTGAGGTTGTCAAAGATGCTATGAGATCTTTGCCAATATTTAGAGATCGTGGTATCAGCCATAACACAGAAGCAGTGTATATCGATGTCCACGACACATGTTCTGTGAAGTTAGATGCAACAGGTACAGTCCTCATGTTGGGAATTTTAGTGCGAATATATCTCCGAGCTTTCATCAGTGGTGATGCTGAATGCCAGCTGGTCTTGAATGATATCCATGTGAAATCACAAGAAGAAACCCGTCTTCGAGAGGAGCTTATGCCCCAACGAGTCCACAAGTGGATCGATCTCCAGAACTGTAACTTTCACAGCACTGTCAATCCAGCCACCTATGACCAGGACCACTGCATTCATCTCAAGCCTTTGGATTCCTGTACATTTGAAGTGATGCAGTTCCGTGTACACCATTGGAAACCCCTACCATTGCTTGCACACTGCAGTCTCATTGTTGATGGTCACGGAAGAGTAGAAATTAAGGCTGATGTTAAGCTTTGTAGTGATTCCAAGTTGGCAAAGTACAAAAGAAAGAATATTTGTCTCTATTTTCCAATTCCAGATTCATGGGTACCATTATTCATGAAGGAGAAGTTATTTCGTGGTGAAAGGTCCATCAAATCAACCAGTGCACAGAAAGCATTAAAGATGAGGAACAAGCTGAATCGACCACCATGTACCATCGAGGTTTCCACAGGAAGTGCCAAGTATGAGCCAGAATACAAGGCCATTGTCTGGCGGATAGATGAGCTTCCACTACTGAACACCACTGCTCCTGCAGATTCATCACATGATTTTACCTGTCATGTGCAAACAATGAACTCATCTGGCCTACCTGATGACTACAAACCACATTGTGTCATGGAATACGAGATCCCATACACAGTTGCATCTGATACCAATGTTGTCAATTTTAAAGTTTCTGACAAGAAGATTTCTACGAGAGAAGTGTCATATCATACATACTATTCTTACCAGTTACAAATGAACACTACAAGTCTAAATGGAGGAGTCTAAGATGAAAGATAGAGTCATTGATGTGCTTACTCTAATAGGTGAGGTGTGTTCTGTTTTCTAGCTAAAAATAAAAATAATTGTTTAGGCCAATTAAAAAAATATTTCTGTTTTTTATCGCCACCCACCCCTAAACATTCATCTGCCCTGATTTTTTTTAATCGTGAGTTATCTGTTAGAAACCAAAACTTTGGTGCCGTAATGTGCTATTGTTGTTAGAAAAGAGCGGTAAATCATGTTTTTGCTTTTGTTTGTACTGTACCATCGTGTGTGAGCAAAGTACAGTAGCCTTCTGAAGAAACTGGGCAAGCAGGTAAATCATACAAGCTGTCATAAGTTGTTAATACTCAGGCAAACTCTAAGTTCTAGATGGAACCTGAACTTGCAACCCTTCGAATAGTCCTGTCCAGAGCTTACTGTAGATTTTTTTTTCTGAGTGTTAACAACTAATACAGTAGGACAGCTTGCACAGCATTAGAACTGAGAAAACATTACTACAGTTGAACCCCTATTAAGCAGACACCTTTGGGACCTCGTCAGGTGTCTGCTTAATAGGGGTGGGCCGCTTAATAGGGGTTGACACAGTACGGGGTGTGCATGGGGTTACCAGATTTTATTATAGACCTTGTTTGGTTTTACTGTAAAACAATTAATACACTGTTTGACTTAGAATAAGTCCACATATGGTGTATTTCTTTAATAGTTCAAAATATAACAAAACATTAACCAAACTGAAAATTATGAAATACATTAGATAAGTTAAATTATTAAATAAAGAAAGAATCTATACGTGTTTGCTTGCGAGGTTTGCGTAGCCACAAGTCTCTCAAAATGTTGTTAACGTTCAAAAGAGCACTGGAAAGCAATTCATTACATGCATGTTGATCACCTCATGTCGGTATGTCTTGTAAAAAATCTTAAGTGTTGAATGTTACTGTCAAAGGAAAACATTAACCTTGAACTCCATGTGTCCACTTAATAGAGATTATTTTGTTCATTGGGACCCAGGATAGGTGTCTGCTTAATAGGGGTGTCCGCTTAATAGGGTGTCCGTTAAGAGGGGTTCGACTGTAACTCCAAGCTAAAATCCTAGACTAAATGACTGATAAAAATAAAATAAACTTATACAGTATAAATATTATAATTAATTTAGTTTTTGCTTTCTTTCACTATACACTATACTACACTATACTACACTATACTATACTATACTATACTATACTATACTATACTATACTATACTATACTATACTATACTATACTATACTATACTATACTATACTATACTATGCTATGCTATGCTATGCTATGCTATGCTATGCTATGCTATGCTATGCTATGCTATGCTATGCTATGCTATGCTATGCTATGCTATGCTATGCTATGCTATGCTATGCTATGCTATGCTATGCTATGCTATGCTATGCTATGCTATGCTATGCTATGCTAACTATACTATACTATACTATGCTATGCTATGCTATGCTATGCTATACTATACTATACTATACTATACTATACTATACTATACTATACTATACTATACTATACTATACTATACTATACTATACTATACTATACTATACTATACTATACTATACTATACTATACTATACTATACTATACTATACTATATTATACTACAGTATACTGAGTAGGCAAAACTTGTCAAATATCGTTTTACTCTTGCCAAGGGTAGAAAATCTCACAAATTAAGGAGAGACCTCAGATGGTAAAACACTTGAAATAAAAATGTGATTGGAGTGGAAATGAATGGGTTAAATTCAATGTCAAGTCTAAGATGCCATTTTTTCACTTACATATCATCATAATACTTCAGTCATTGAATTTTTAAATAATTATGTGTTGTACTGAAGGCTGTATTGTATTGTATTGTATTGTGTTATATTGTATTGCATTTTATTGTATTGTACTGCACTGTACTATGTATGTAAGATTAGGTGATATTGATTAGTGATTAATATTGATCAGTCCACCAGCATTCATTTAGTGATTAGAAGAAAGAAAAATGGGAAGGGGTGCCCTGCTTCAAGGAAGGAAAAATCATTTTTGGGGTACTATTATTTTAAGTTAATTGAAGAATGAATACCTCATCATTCTTATAAAAATCTAGATTTTAGTAGAGCATGCACATTCACAGCTGCAGTGGCCTAAACTTAATACATTAACAGTTAGACAGCCCTTTTAATATTTTACTCTTAGTCTACCTAATGCCAAATTATTTTACTTATTATATAACAGTATAGTGATGATTGAGATGGTCAAAAGTGGCTTTTATTTTACTCTATATGTAAATTTCAATTATTCATTGTCTCAAAGATCAATTTAATAAATTATATGTCATCTACCGACAACCTGAGCTGAGATCATATTTCACGAACACGCTGTTAAAATATATCTCATCAGAGCAAAGTCTAACTGAAAAGTCTAAGGTCATATTATTTTACTTTTTAAAGAACCTTCAGACACCAATGTACAATTCTTTTGCCATGGCCATTTTATGTTTCATGAATTATACATTTACACACACTTTGACTTGAAAAGACTTTGTTAATAGTGATACTGTGTGTGTTTCCTTATACAAGCCAAACAAGTTACCTCTATCAGCCTTATTCCTTTTCATTTGAACATTCATTCATTAATTAATGGCTAACACCTCTGGGCTAACACTTGTGAATACATTAATTCAAAAATAAACATGAAAGCCCGAAGATAATTGCATATCAAGACACAAAGATGACATGGTGATATCACCATTGTAGCTTTCCTTCTAATAGTATCCATCTACGTAATAAAATTACAGTATTCTGTTCTTCAGCTCCGTATTTACTGTAAAAAGTCTTGACATTGTATTGACATTTCTTAAATTTGGGGAAAACGTGATCAGCATATGCCAGATCTATCCAATTAATCTAAATGACGTGTGTACTTTAAAGCAATCACCTTGTGATCAAATGTAGACAAAACAGCTCAACTGATCTGTTGGTTGATGTTTTCTTTTTTGTCTACTTTTATTCCTGCAACTATTGCCCTTTGGAATTTTGTTCAAAATATTGACTGACATTTTTATTCAACTTAGCAAGCATCTTACAGTAGGCCTCAACAACATTGAAACGATATGACACACATTGATATAGTGTGCCTGCACATTTGTAGTGTTTCCGAACTCAAGTTATTAGATATGGACGTTTACACTGGATCTTTCATCACGAAATTGCTGTGTATGAGACTAGCCGTACGGTACCTTAGTTATCTCAGCATTTAAAATTCCATAGAAGATTAGTGAATTATAGGGTATTGTTGTGATAATAGTTGGGGTTGCTGAACTACTTAATAGTTCATTCATGCGTTGATTTCTTTTGATGTGCCGCGGTTGTTCGTGCGTTTACACGCTGCCGGTACAATTTGAAAACGGAACAAAATCATGCTGTTGTGTAAAATACAGGCCAAAAAGTCTTGCGTTTGCACGGTGCCGGTATAATATAATGACGGATTAGCATGTGACTATTCTCTTCCAATGAGAATTGAGAAAACTTTGTGAATACTGCTCACCCGAATACTGTGGTCGTATATATCGTGATTACAATACCAGTTACTGTTCCGTTTTCATTTCATGCCGTCAAGGAACCCGTCTTCATTTTGTGCCGTTTCATGTCTGATTTTTGTGCCGGTATCGTTTAAACGCAAGGTCTAAACGGCACGATTTTGTTCCGTTTTCAAATTGTACCGGCATCGTGTAAACGGGGTCTAAAAAAAGTAATTTGGGCCTTGGTAATTATAAAACTAGTTTAGAATACCTCTATCTTAGTAGCTATAACAACCTCATACCAGGGTCTTCCATATACGGTTAGTTGGTTTGATCTCACAACATCGTCAAGAACTATTTTAGAGACAAGAGCAGAGTCTATGCATGTGATGTTTTCATTTCCTTATTGACGTTGCAACATGTTAGCCAGGAGGTTGGTGGGAAACACCAACCAGCAATATTTAATAAACAATTGTTGTATCTAGGAATAATAGTGAGATTTCAAAGGTATTAACATCTTGTGTTCAAATTAATAATATGATACTCTTATGATCATGGGATACCACAAATCTCAAACTGCATCTGACAGGTTTATATACGTTCTACGCGTCACAAAGCATTAACACAGACCAGTACTGGCAATGGTATCTGTTACGGAAATTCATTATTATTCATTCCTTGAAATATACTTAGTTTTAGAAAACGACCAATCACGAGCGTAGAAACCGTGTTCTCAACACCCGCGTTCAATTTAAGTACGTATATAAATGATATGAGTTGTGTTAAGGCCTGGCCAAACGCTTTCAACATTTCATTCAACAACGTTCAACATTGTTGAATTGAACCGTGATTCAACATCTTGAAAGCGTTTGGCTAGACAACCTTGTTTACCTAAAGGCTCACCCCAGATATGTTTTTTTTTCATACCCCAGTAGGCATGATTGGTTTATGAACCTAATTTCTTAAAGGTGTTGTTACACGACGCGATTTTTCTTGCAACTTGCAACAAATTTACATATGGAAAAAGAAATCGCAAGTTACAGGAAGGGTGTTACACATTCAGCGACTTGCGATTTTTGTTGTAAGTTGCAGCAAAAAGTAGAAAATGACAAAATAGCAAGTTGCTACGGGGTGTTACACGGTGCGATTTTTTATGCAACTTACAACATTAAGTGATTTGTTGTAAGTTGCAAGAAAAATCACATCGTGAAGGTAGTCAAACCAATCCTTTTTTATTTTGTTTGGTTTTAGGAACCTGTGTAATCAGTAATTTTGCCACGTACAGTACACATTGTTTTGACTAATCTTTTTTTAGTAGCATTTGTAAATTTTGTATAGCTGCATATATGACTCTGTTTATCTTCTTAGCCGTTTAACTCCCACTGTGTCAGGAGGTATTCCCTTGACGAGTAAGATCGTCTGGCATTAGACAGAGTAGAAAATATAAAGTTATAAATGGCACTGATGGGAATGAAAGGGTTAGGGAAATAGTTTATTAAAATTAACTTCCACCATGTCAGAAGGTCTTCCCTTGACGTTTTCCTTGACAAGTTTTTCCTTGACAAGTTTTATTTGTTCGTGTGTACGACACAAATTGACAAGTTTTTCCTTGACAAGGAGCCTTGTTCAAAAGCTGGTCATCCCAGCTTTTGAACAAGGAAAATTGTTCGTGTGTATTAGTCGTCAAGGAAAACTTGACAAGATCATCTCCGAAGCTTATTACGCGACCATTGCCGTCAAGGAAAACTTGTCCAACCGTACATACGAGCAATTATAAATTGTTAAGGAAAATGTTTGGGAAAAAACTTGTTCATCCTACACACGAGCAAGGAAAGCTACCAAGGAACTTGTCAAGGAAAACTTTGGTCGTCTGTGCGAAAATAAAAAGTGACAAATGGCACCGATTGGAATGGAATGGAATGGTTAATAAAAAAATAGGCACGCCCAGACGTGCATGTATCTACTACGTTAATGCCTACTGTATTTGTGACAAAAATTGATGGAATTGTATACTTGTAACAAACTTGTATTCAATTGATCTAGAGCTGAACAAGATTTTTGACAAAATTGCCTATGCATGGAATATGTCTAAATACATGCATGGAATATATATATATATATATATATATATATATATATATATATATATATATATAAAAGTAATAAAAGTAGCGTGACTTACGTTAGACCACTTACCTTAGACCACTTACGTTCTCTGTTTCGGCAGTATTAACCTACTATACCATATAATAAAAGTAGCGTGCTGCGTAGGCAGTGTAGAAACAACAATCGAAATATAGTAAGGTTAGATATACTGCCGAAACAGAGAACGTGGGGATATACTGCCGAAACAGAGAACGACTCCTACGTTCTCTGTTTCGGCAGTATATCTAACCTTACTATATTTCGATATATATAATATATATATATATATATATATATATATATATATATATATATATACATATATATATATATATATATATATATATATATATATATATATATATATATATATATATATATATATATAGCATTTAGTCACTTGCATATTACAGTTAGTTTATCAGTGTCTACGTTTAATAACTAAGACATAATGCTATATTTTATAAAAGATGAATGCAGCGTATTTGTGAATGCACTTTTTCTGTATAGTCAAATTATTATTAAAATTGTCACTTTTTATTTCATATTTAAGATGACAGCTGTTACGGTGAATTAGCATATTTTAATTAAACGTAGATTAGAAAGTACAAACTGCCACTGTGATTCATTTAAACAATAACGAGGAGAAAAAACAACAAGTAACTAGAAGCTAGACTGAACATATACAATATTTTTTTCATGGATAGTTTATCTATTGTAAATGAGTGAAAGATGATGGTGTAAAACAGTAAAACATAAAGTTGTTGTTTATGCCTTCATTAAAATAAAAAGGTAGCTTTAAAAGAATTCAAAAGAAAATTCAAAAGAAATTAATATTTAATCAATATCTGTATATCGCATACAGATTCGTCCTGATTTACATAAACTTTTCCTCAATTTATTTAGCTAAAATCACTTCAACTTGAAAAATAGTTTGAAAACATGGTTATTTAGATGCGTCCATTTGATAAGTACGATAAAGCATTCGCAGCCAATCTATCTGATTTACTACGGCTCCCTTGCAGCTCGCCTTGTAAATCAGATACAGATCGCTGCTTATGCTTTATCTATCACATATAAATTGGCATTTTGTCACCTGTGACTATATGTTGGAATAAAAATTCCAGTGAAGAATTTCTGTATATTTGGTACATGAAACGAGTTCGGAGGGGCCGGTTTATATATATATATCAACTTATTATATGGCCAGGCGGTCCATCTGAAAAATGGAGCATTCTGATTGGTTCCTGAGCGGTCGGAAACCAGCAGTACGGGCCGCTCAGACTCTTCATGAGTGATAACGAAGCTGAATAAACGTTTATTTTGAGTTCTTTTAAGCCACAGTAAGTAGAAAACGATTTCGTTCTTTCTTTCTTTGTATTTAGCAAATAAAAAGTTTGAGAAGCCTTTTCAAGCTGGTTCTGTAGGTTTAAATTCATAATTTACTGGCCTCGTTGTTCAAATGATGTAAACAGCTAAAATTTTACGGCTCGTTTTGTTTTATGGCCATTATAATAAATAACTTATATTGACCGAGCTTGTTCGGTCCGCACAGAAGGATATTGCATGCTCTCGTTCTTTTTTCGCTTCGGCATGAACCTCGCCTTCGGCTCGGTCCATACAAGCGAAAAAAGAACTCGACCAATATCCTTCTGTACGGACCTCACGCTCGGTCAATAACATATATATATTTAACAGTTTTAACAGATATTTATGAATAAAAGGGTACGGGTTTAATCACAATTGCAGGACACTGTCAGATTAGTCCTTGTCCTCACGTATTCGTTTTATGTCCGTTTTCGTTTGAAACGCAACTTTTTTTCTCCGTTTTTAAAAAAAAATCCGCGTCCACACGAGAACAGGAAAACGGCGTTTTCAAAAAGTTCCACTTTGGAGCCCGACTTCGAAAAGTTCCGTTTTTGATAACCGCTTCATCGTTTACGTGTGGACGAAACTATACGGAAGGTCATGCAATCCGTACCAAAAAAGTTGCGTTTTCAAAAAAAGTCGGGATACGTGTGGACGTAGCCTTAAGCCCTGTTTACACGGTCAAAATTTAAGCGGGATCTGGGCTTACTGTCGTGGCAATAGAAGCGTTCCTAAATAATTGTGCAGTTGTATTCCTCACGTTGAACAATTCATTTGATGAAAATATTGCTAAACTTCCTGTTTTGAATTCTGTTTTGAATTTGATTGGTGTTTGGCAAATAATCCTTTTTCTTATTGCTTATTCAAAAACCAGGAACCAATCAAATTCAAAACAGGAAGTTTAGCAATAATAAATAGGAAGTTCATCAAATGAATTGATCAATTTGAACAAACGAATTGCACAATTATTTTAGGAAATAGGAACGCTTCTATTGCCACGACAGTAAAATGTCCGGCGTAAATTAATCGCGATAGTTTGCACCACCTGAAGGAGGTGGATTAAACTGAGCACGATCAGTTAATCGCGCTTAACTTGGCCGTGTAAACGCAACGGGATTGAAAAACGCTTGCTATTAATACGGTGTTATTAATACGATAAAATGCATTTTTTTGCCCTGCTGTAGAAGCTTCCATCTCGCTATTCTTTGTTCCTTTGTTTCTTTCTTTCTTTCTTTTAGCTATTACTCTTTCTCGTGTATACGGATACATCTAAACAGCCCCTAATGTTCCAGACGTTATTTAACAATAATTATTCACCGAAGTGGAGGTGAATAGTGCTGGATATTCACCGAGCCGCTTCGGCGATATACCGATGTCTTCCGTTGTTCTTTAACGCACGCTACCCATACGAAGCTTCCAAAACCAAAAATATAGCTCGTCCGCCATGTTGAATAATGGTGTACTTGTTTTAGTAAGGGATTATTAAATGACCGTGCAAATGCACCAAGGTGGCGCATTTTAAGCACGCTTAACTTAAGCGTACTTAAATTTTGGCCGTGTAAACACCGCTTTAGTTATTCAATTGTTCTTGTTTTTATTGTTCCTATTGTTGTTGTTATATGAACTTATATCTAATATCATTTTAATCTTCTTTGTCAGGATATGAACACTTTCCTCCTGGAATATATCCCACACTTATATACAACAAAGATGTAGACGTCTGCTAATGACTGACTACTGTTAGATCAATTTCAACGACACATACTATTTCTAAAGTCATGCTTGTTCTCCAGCTAGGACATAACAGTGAGGTTAAGTTCAACTTCCGATTGACTTGCAATACTGAATAGGGTTATGATCATGCGCAGTAGATCATTTAACGACGGCGTATGGGATTTTGGTAGTCAACACTTCCGAAGTAGACCGCATTTCGGAAGTCAGTTTGATGATATGATGCAGACTGAATATGGGATCTGGTCGCTCTAATTTGCTTAGCTCTAGGGCGAGAAGAAGCTCTTCCTCGTCTATAATGTCATCATCATATGCTTGCAAAGGTAAGACGTCTTCGAGGTTTATATTTAATACCCGCCATGTTTCACAGTTTCAATATTTACATTTGAATTAGCATGTTTATCGGATTTCTAATATGACAACGAATCAGAAGTGTAGAATATTGGTATTGGACTATTGGTATTCGCATCGGAAGTCCCGCTTAACCTCCCTAATATATTAGAAACAAAAAAAACTGAGAAACAGAAAGCTGGTCTCCATAGTATTATAGAAACATTTTAGTGTCAAGACTGTTTGGGTAAATTGTAAAAACATTCACTCTTTGCGCTTTGACTAAAAAAACGTACGGTCTTTAATTGACTACCATGCATGCATGCTGTTACCTGCGTTTCTGTAATTCTTTGAAAATGTCATAGATTTTATGTAATATGTTTGTTGTTTGTTCCATGTTTTCTACCAAATGAATCTTACGTATTTTAAGCTGGGCTATTGCGATGCCATACTTTGCTTGCTTGTTCGTTCCTTCCTTCCTTCCTTCCTTCCTTCCTTCCTTCCTTCCTTCCTTCCTTCCTTCCTTCCTTCCTTCCTTCCTTCCTTCCTTCCTTCCTTCCTTCCTTCCTTCCTTCCTTCCCTCCCTCCCTCCTTCCTTCCTTCCTTCCTTCCTTCCTTCCTTCCTTCCTTCCTTCCTTCCTTCCTTCCTTCCTTCCTTCCTTCCTTCCTTCCATCCTTCCTTCCTTCCTTCCTTTGTTCGTTCCTTCCTTCCTTTGTTCGTTCCTTCCTTCCTTTGTTCGTTCCTTCCTTCCTTCCTTCCTTCCTTCCTTCCTTCCTTCCTTCCTTCCTTCCTTCCTTCCTTCCTTCCTTCCTTCCTTCCTTCCTTCCTTCCTTCCTTCGTTCCTTCCTTCCTTCGTTCCTTCGTTCGTTCGTTCGTTCGTTCGTTCGTTCGTTCGTTCGTTCCTTCGTTCGTTCAGAATCATTTGCAAGCGAGATCTTTAACCTCTCTTTTACAGTCAAAATGGAAATCCCTTCCCACTTCTTCTGTAGTTCGTTGCGTATTACTGTATTTCTGTAGCCGCTACCGAAGCCTCAGAAATGTTTTGTTGAAAACCGTACAAAAATAATATAATTTTGCTTTAAATGGCATTTAATCATAATACAATGGATGTTTATCCCAAATCGATACCAACAGACGAATATACATCAAAAAATTGGCGACTTTTATCGCTAGACTTTCCTCACGCTTCAGTAGTGGTTACATGTACAGAAATACAGTAATACACAACCAACTACGGAAGTGGGAAGGTATTTTCATTTTGACTGTAAAACCTTTGAAGATTCGGAGGTATTATCTGTAGGAAAACGGACTTATCATGCATGCGCTGACGTGACGCCACTGACGAGCTGACGAACCGAAGAAAACCGCGGGGGGAAAAGCAACTGTCTTTGAACTGCATTTTTGGTTCTGAGGGAGTGATTCTCTTTATATCTTCAACTGAAATGTATAGTAAAACAATTATTGAATATCAAGAATTGTCAATGTCCCAGACCGTATTATCAGCCTTCGGCTTCGGCAGATAACACAAACTTCGACCTTGATAATTCTTCATATCAAAAAAGTCTCCTCCAACCTATATATTACTATATATTAATACCCCTGTCTGTCTGTCTGTCTGTCTGTCTGTCTGTCTGTCTGTCTGTCTGTCTGTCTGTCTGTCTGTCTGTCTGTCTGTCTGTCTGTCTGTCTGTCTGTCTGTCTGTCTGTCGGTCGGTCGGTCGGTCGGTCGGTCGGTCGGTCGGTCGGTCGGTCGGTCGGTCGGTCGGTCGGTCGGTCGGTCGGTCGGTCGGTCGGTCGGTCGGTCGGTTGGTCGTTCTGTCTTTCTGTCTTTCTGTCTTTCTGTCTTTCTGTCGTTCTGTCTGTCTGTCTGTCTGTCTTTCTGCCTACCTGCGCGCCCGCCCGCCCGCCCGCCCGCCCGCCCGTCCACGGAAAAGCTATAAAACCACCAAGCCTAAACTTCGACAGTGTGCAATGGGTGTTTGGCTTTTGAAAAGATTAGCGTTTTCACTTTCGAAAAGTGCAAAACGTTCAACCATCACTAACTTGGCGGCCATTTTGGATTATTCTTGACTATATGGCCACAGGAGCCCGATCCAGTCACTTCAACATTGCCGCTAACTGTGTCTCTAAACAAAGAGACCTTCCTAAAAACTTGTTCTTTTCCAAGACCGTGAATTTTCCACAGTTAACCACTAGCAATTGTTCAATATCTGTGTTGTCCTGTGGACGTTCCAAGCATAATACTAATTTCTGTGGGTTTGTAGCTATTTTATAGCTCCCCTTCTCTTTAGAGGATTTTTCTAATTATCTCCAAATAACTAATGTTAACACTTTGAAGCCTAACAACGAGTCTTTGAAGCGGAAGTCGAACTTTTCAATTAGGGTCAAAAATAAAGCCTTTTTAGACCTTTTGTGGGAAGGAGAAGGAGAAGGCTGTATTTTGGCTAAAAATTATTTTTTTTATTTTAAAAAAAAATCCGGAAAAAAAAAGTAAAAACCAACGTTGGCCTTTACTTTTTGACCGATTTTGCTCACTTTTGAAACTTTTGACTTAGGGTCAAAAACGCTTAAATAAAGTCGTTTTAGACATTCTGTGAAAAGGAGAAGGCTATATTTTGGCTAAAAAAGATCTTTTTGATTTTTGGAAAAAAATCCGGAGAAAAAAAGTAAAGGGGTTAGCCTTTACTTTTTGACCGATTTTGGTCACTTTTGAAACTTTTGAGTTAGGGTCAAAAACAGTTAAATAAAGTCGGTTTAGACATTCTGTGCAAAGGAGAAGGCTGTATTTTGGCTAAAAATGATTTTTTTGATTTTTTGAAAAAAATCCGGAAAAGAAAAGTAAAGGGGTTAGCCTTTACTTTTTGATAGATTTTGGTCACTTTTGAAACTTTTGAGTTAGGGTTAAAAACGGTTAAATAAAGTCCTTTTAGACATTCTATGAAAAGGAGAAGGCTGTATTTTGGCTAAAAATAGGTTTTTTGATTTTTTGAAAAAAATCCGGAAAAAAAAAGTAAAGGGGTTAGCCTTTACTTTTTGACCGATTTTGGTCACTTTTGAAACTTTTGAGTTAGGGTAAAAAACGGTTAAATAAAGTCGTTTTAGACATTCTGTGAAAAGGAGAAGGCTGTATTTTGGCTAAAAATAATTTCCTTGATTTTTTGAAATAAATCCGGAAGCAAAAAAGTAAAGGGGTTAGCCTTTACTTTTTGACCGATTTTGGTCACTTTTGAAACTTTTGAGTTAGGGTCAAAAACGGTTAAATAAAGTCGTTTTAGACCTTCTATGAAAAGAAGAAGACTGTATTTTCGCTAAAAATAATTTTTTTGATTTTTTGAAAAAAATCCGGAAAACAAAAGTAAAGGGGTTAGCCTTTACTTTTTGATCGATTTTGGTCACTTTTGAAACTTTTGAGTTAGGGTTAAAAACGGTTAAATAAAGTCCTTTTAGACATTCTGTGAAAAGGAGAAGGCTGTATTTTGGCTAAAAATAATTTTCTTGATTTTTTGAAAAAAATCCGGAAGAAAAAAAGTAAAGGGGTTAGCCTTTACTTTTTGACCGATTTTGGTCACTTTTGAAACTTTTGAGTTAGGGTTAAAAACGGTTAAATAAAGTCCTTTTAGACATTCTATGAAAAGGAGAAGGCTGTATTTTGGCTAAAAATAATTTCCTTGATTTTTTGAAATAAATCCGGAAGCAAAAAAGTAAAGGGGTTAGCCTTTACTTTTTGACCGATTTTGGTCACTTTTGAAACTTTTGAGTTAGGGTAAAAAACGGTTAAATAAAGTCGTTTTAGACATTCTGTGAAAAGGAGAAGGCTGTATTTTGGCTAAAAATAATTTCCTTGATTTTTTGAAATAAATCCGGAAGCAAAAAAGTAAAGGGGTTAGCCTTTACTTTTTGACCGATTTTGGTCACTTTTGAAACTTTTGAGTTAGGGTCAAAAACGGTTAAATAAAGTCGTTTTAGACCTTCTATGAAAAGAAGAAGGCTGTATTTTCGCTAAAAATAATTTTTTTGATTTTTTGAAAAAAATCCGGAAAAGAAAAGTAAAGGGGTTAGCCTTTACTTTTTGATCGATTTTGGTCACTTTTGAAACTTTTGAGTTAGGGTTAAAAACGGTTAAATAAAGTCCTTTTAGACATTCTGTGAAAAGGAGAAGGCTGTATTTTGGCTAAAAATAATTTTCTTGATTTTTTGAAAAAAATCCGGAAGAAAAAAAGTAAAGGGGTTAGCCTTTACTTTTTGACCGATTTTGGTCACTTTTGAAACTTTTGAGTTAGGGTTAAAAACGGTTAAATAAAGTCCTTTTAGACATTCTATGAAAAGGAGAAGGCTGTATTTTGGCTAAAAATAGGTTTTTTGATTTTTTGAAAAAAATCCGGAAAAAAAAAGTAAAGGGGTTAGCCTTTACTTTTTGACCGATTTTGGTCACTTTTGAAACTTTTGAGTTAGGGTAAAAAACGGTTAAATAAAGTCGTTTTAGACATTCTGTGAAAAGGAGAAGGCTGTATTTTGGCTAAAAATAATTTCCTTGATTTTTTGAAATAAATCCGGAAGCAAAAAAGTAAAGGGGTTAGCCTTTACTTTTTGACCGATTTTGGTCACTTTTGAAACTTTTGAGTTAGGGTTAAAAACGGTTAAATAAAGTCCTTTTAGACATTCTGTGAAAAGGAGAAGGCTGTATTTTGGCTAAAAATAATTTTCTTGATTTTTTGAAAAAAATCCGGAAGAAAAAAAGTAAAGGGGTTAGCCTTTACTTTTTGACCGATTTTGGTCACTTTTGAAACTTTTGAGTTAGGGTTAAAAACGGTTAAATAAAGTGCTTTTAGACATTCTGTGAAAAGGAGAAGGCTGTATTTTGGCTAAAAATAGGTTTTTTGATTTTTTGAAAAAAATCCGGAAAAAAAAAGTAAAGGGGTTAGCCTTTACTTTTTGACCGATTTTGGTCACTTTTGAAACTTTTGAGTTAGGGTCATAAACGGTTAAATAAAGTCGTTTTAGACCTTCTGTGAAAAGGAAAAGGCTGTATTTTGGCTAAAAATAATTTTTTAGATTTTTGGAAAAAAATCCGGAAAAAAAAAAGTAAAGGGGTTAGCCTTTACTTTGTGACCGATTTTCGTGACTTTTGAAACTTTTGAGTTAGGGTCAAAAACGGTTAAATAAAGTCATTTTAGACCTTCTGTGAAAAGGAGAAGGTTGTATTTTGGCTAAAAATAATTTTTTAGATTTTTGGAAAAAAATCCGGGAAAAAAAAAGTAAAGGGGTTAGCCTTTACTTTGTGACCGATTTTGGTCACTTTTGAAACTTTTGAGTTAGGGTAAAAAACGGTTAAATAAAGTCATTTTAGACCTTCTGTGAAAAGGAGAAGGCTGTATTTTGGCTAAAAATAATTTTTTTGATTTTTGGAAAAAAATCCCCCCAAAAAAGTAAAGGGGTTAGCCTTTACTTTTTGATCGATTTTGATTACTTTTGAAACTTTTGAGTTAGGGTAAAAAACGGTTAAATAAAGTCGTTTTAGACATTCTGTAAAAGGAGAAGGCTGTATTTGGGCTAAAAATAATTTTTTTGATTTTTTGAAAAAACTTCGGAGAAAAAAAAAGTAAAGGGGTTAGCCTTTACTTTTTGACCGATTTTGGTCACTTTTGAAACTTTTGAGTTAGGGTCAAAAACAGTTAAATAAAGTCGGTTTAGACATTCTGTGCAAAGGAGAAGGCTGTATTTTGGCTAAAAATGATTTTTTTTATTTTTTGAAAAAAATCCGGAAAAGAAAAGTAAAGGGGTTAGCCTTTACTTTTTGACCGATTTTGGTCACTTTTGAAACTTTTGAGTTAGGGTTAAAAACGGTTAAATAAAGTCCTTTTAGACATTCTATGAAAAGGAGAAGGCTGTATTTTGGCTAAAAATAGGTTTTTTGATTTTTTGAAAAAAATCCGGGAAAAAAAAGTAAAGGGGTTAGCCTTTATTTTTTGGCCGATTTTGGTCACTTTTGAAACTTTTGAGTTAGGGTAAAAAACGGTTAAATAAAGTCGTTTTAGACATTCTGTGAAAAGGAGAAGGCTGTATTTTGGCTAAAAATAATTTCCTTGATTTTTTGAAATAAATCCGGAAGCAAAAAAGTAAAGGGGTTAGCCTTTACTTTTTGACCGATTTTGGTCACTTTTGAAACTTTTGAGTTAGGGTCAAAAACGGTTAAATAAAGTCGTTTTAGACCTTCTGTGAAAAGGAAAAGGCTGTATTTTGGCTAAAAATAATTTTTTAGATTTTTGGAAAAAAATCCGGAAAAAAAAAAGTAAAGGGGTTAGCCTTTACTTTGTGACCGATTTTTGTCACTTTTGAAACTTTTGAGTTAGGGTAAAAAACGGTTAAATAAAGTCGTTTTAGACATTCTGTGAAAAGGAGAAGGCTGTATTTTGGCTAAAAATAATTTCCTTGATTTTTTGAAAAAAATCCGGAAAAAAAAAGTAAAGGGGTTAGCCTTTACTTTTTGACCGATTTTGGTCACTTTTGAAACTTTTGAGTTAGGGTTAAAAACGGTTAAATAAAGTCCTTTTAGACATTCTGTGAAAAGGAGAAGGCTGTATTTTGGCTAAAAATAATTTTTTTGATTTTTTGAAAAAAATCCGAAGAAAAAAAGTAAAGGGGTTAGCCTTTACTTTTTGACCGATTTTGGTCACTTTTGAAACTTTTGAGTTAGGGTTAAAAACGGTTAAATAAAGTCCTTTTAGACATTCTATGAAAAGGAGAAGGCTGTATTTTGGCTAAAAATAATTTCCTTGATTTTTTGAAATAAATCCGGAAGCAAAAAAGTAAAGGGGTTAGCCTTTACTTTTTGACCGATTTTGGTCACTTTTGAAACTTTTGAGTTAGGGTAAAAAACGGTTAAATAAAGTCGTTTTAGACATTCTGTGAAAAGGAGAAGGCTGTATTTTGGCTAAAAATAATTTCCTTGATTTTTTGAAATAAATCCGGAAGCAAAAAAGTAAAGGGGTTAGCCTTTACTTTTTGACCGATTTTGGTCACTTTTGAAACTTTTGAGTTAGGGTCAAAAACGGTTAAATAAAGTCGTTTTAGACCTTCTATGAAAAGAAGAAGGCTGTATTTTCGCTAAAAATAATTTTTTTGATTTTTTGAAAAAAATCCGGAAAAGAAAAGTAAAGGGGTTAGCCTTTACTTTTTGATCGATTTTGGTCACTTTTGAAACTTTTGAGTTAGGGTTAAAAACGGTTAAATAAAGTCCTTTTAGACATTCTGTGAAAAGGAGAAGGCTGTATTTTGGCTAAAAATAATTTTCTTGATTTTTTGAAAAAAATCCGGAAAAAAAAAGTAAAGGGGTTAGCCTTTACTTTTTGATCGATTTTGGTCACTTTTGAAACTTTTGAGTTAGGGTTAAAAACGGTTAAATAAAGTCCTTTTAGACATTCTATGAAAAGGAGAAGGCTGTATTTTGGCTAAAAATAGGTTTTTTGATTTTTTGAAAAAAATCCGGAAAAAAAAGTAAAGGGGTTAGCCTTTACTTTTTGACCGATTTTGGTCACTTTTGAAACTTTTGAGTTAGGGTAAAAAACGGTTAAATAAAGTCGTTTTAGACATTCTGTGAAAAGGAGAAGGCTGTATTTTGGCTAAAAATAATTTCCTTGATTTTTTGAAATAAATCCGGAAGCAAAAAAGTAAAGGGGTTAGCCTTTACTTTTTGACCGATTTTGGTCACTTTTGAAACTTTTGAGTTAGGGTTAAAAACGGTTAAATAAAGTCCTTTTAGACATTCTGTGAAAAGGAGAAGGCTGTATTTTGGCTAAAAATAATTTTCTTGATTTTTTGAAAAAAATCCGGAAGAAAAAAAGTAAAGGGGTTAGCCTTTACTTTTTGACCGATTTTGGTCACTTTTGAAACTTTTGAGTTAGGGTTAAAAACGGTTAAATAAAGTCCTTTTAGACATTCTATGAAAAGGAGAAGGCTGTATTTTGGCTAAAAATAGGTTTTTTGATTTTTTGAAAAAAATCCGGAAAAAAAAAGTAAAGGGGTTAGCCTTTACTTTTTGACCGATTTTGGTCACTTTTGAAACTTTTGAGTTAGGGTCATAAACGGTTAAATAAAGTCGTTTTAGACCTTCTGTGAAAAGGAAAAGGCTGTATTTTGGCTAAAAATAATTTTTTTGATTTTTCGAAAAAAATCCCCCCAAAAAAGTAAAGGGGTTAGCCTTTACTTTTTGATCGATTTTGATTACTTTTGAAACTTTTGAGTTAGGGTAAAAAACGGTTAAATAAAGTCGTTTTAGACATTCTGTGAAAAGGAGAAGGCTGTATTTGGGCTAAAAATAATTTTTTTGATTTTTTGAAAAAACTTCGGAGAAAAAAAAAGTAAAGGGGTTAGCCTTTACTTTTTGACCGATTTTGGTCACTTTTGAAACTTTTGAGTTAGGGTCAAAAACAGTTAAATAAAGTCGGTTTAGACATTCTGTGCAAAGGAGAAGGCTGTATTTTGGCTAAAAATGATTTTTTTTATTTTTTGAAAAAAATCCGGAAAAGAAAAGTAAAGGGGTTAGCCTTTACTTTTTGACCGATTTTGGTCACTTTTGAAACTTTTGAGTTAGGGTTAAAAACGGTTAAATAAAGTCCTTTTAGACATTCTATGAAAAGGAGAAGGCTGTATTTTGGCTAAAAATAGGTTTTTTGATTTTTTGAAAAAAATCCGGAAAAAAAAAGTAAAGGGGTTAGCCTTTACTTTTTGACCGATTTTGGTCACTTTTGAAACTTTTGAGTTAGGGTAAAAAACGGTTAAATAAAGTCGTTTTAGACATTCTGTGAAAAGGAGAAGGCTGTATTTTGGCTAAAAATAATTTCCTTGATTTTTTGAAATAAATCCGGAAGCAAAAAAGTAAAGGGGTTAGCCTTTAATTTTTGACCGATTTTGGTCACTTTTGAAACTTTTGAGTTAGGGTCAAAAACGGTTAAATAAAGTCGTTTTAGACCTTCTGTGAAAAGGAAAAGGCTGTATTTTGGCTAAAAATAATTTTTTAGATTTTTGGAAAAAAATCCGGAAAAAAAAAAGTAAAGGGGTTAGCCTTTACTTTGTGACCGATTTTGGTCACTTTTGAAACTTTTGAGTTAGGGTAAAAAACGGTTAAATAAAGTCGTTTTAGACATTCTGTGAAAAGGAGAAGGCTGTATTTTGGCTAAAAATAATTTCCTTGATTTTTTGAAAAAAATCCGGAAAAAAAAAGTAAAGGGGTTAGCCTTTACTTTTTGACCGATTTTGGTCACTTTTGAAACTTTTGAGTTAGGGTAAAAAACGGTTAAATAAAGTCGTTTTAGACATTCTGTGAAAAGGAGAAGGCTGTATTTTGGCTAAAAATAATTTCCTTGATTTTTTGAAATAAATCCGGAAGCAAAAAAGTAAAGGGGTTAGCCTTTACTTTTTGACCGATTTTGGTCACTTTTGAAACTTTTGAGTTAGGGTCAAAAACGGTTAAATAAAGTCGTTTTAGACCTTCTATGAAAAGAAGAAGGCTGTATTTTCTCTAAAAATAATTTTTTTGATTTTTTGAAAAAAATCCGGAAAAGAAAAGTAAAGGGGTTAGCCTTTACTTTTTGACCGATTTTGGTCACTTTTGAAACTTTTGAGTTAGGGTAAAAAACGGTTAAATAAAGTCGTTTTAGACCTTCTGTGAAAAGGAAAAGGCTGTATTTTGGCTAAAAATAATTTTTTAGATTTTTGGAAAAAAATCCGGAAAAAAAAAAGTAAAGGGGTTAGCCTTTACTTTGTGACCGATTTTGGTCACTTTTGAAACTTTTGAGTTAGGGTAAAAAACGGTTAAATAAAGTCGTTTTAAACATTCTGTGAAAAGGAGAAGGCTGTATTTTGGCTAAAAATAATTTCCTTGATTTTTTGAAATAAATCCGGAAGCAAAAAATTAAAGGGGTTAGCCTTTACTTTTTGACCGATTTTGGTCACTTTTGAAACTTTTGAGTTAGGGTTAAAAACTGTTAAATAAAGTCCTTTTAGACATTCTATGAAAAGGAGAAGGCTGTATTTTGGCTAAAAATAATTTCCTTGATTTTTTGAAATAAATCCGGAAGCAAAAAAGTAAAGGGGTTAGCCTTTACTTTTTGACCGATTTTGGTCACTTTTAAAACTTTTGAGTTAGGGTAAAAAACGGTTAAATAAAGTTGTTTTAGACATTCTGTGAAAAGGAGAAGGCTGTATTTTGGCTAAAAATAATTTCCTTGATTTTTTGAAATAAATCCGGAAGCAAAAAAGTAAAGGGGTTAGCCTTTACTTTTTGACCGATTTTGGTCACTTTTGAAACTTTTGAGTTAGGGTCAAAAACGGTTAAATAAAGTCGTTTTAGACCTTCTATGAAAAGAAGAAGCCTGTATTTTCGCTAAAAATAATTTTTTTGATTTTTTGAAAAAAATCCGGAAAAAGAAAAGTAAAGGGGTTAGCCTTTACTTTTTGATCGAATTTGGTCACTTTTGAAACTTTTGAGTTAGGGTTAAAAACGGTTAAATAAAGTCCTTTTAGACATTCTGTGAAAAGGAGAAGGCTGTATTTTGGCTAAAAATAATTTTCTTGATTTTTTGAAAAAAATCCGGAAAGAAAAAAGTAAAGGGGTTAGCCTTTACTTTTTGACCGATTTTGGTCACTTTTGAAACTTTTGAGTTAGGGTTAAAAACGGTTAAATAAAGTCCTTTTAGACATTCTATGAAAAGGAGAAGGCTGTATTTTGGCTAAAAATAGGTTTTTTGATTTTTTGAAAAAAATCCGGAAAAAAAAGTAAAGGGGTTAGCCTTTACTTTTTGACCGATTTTGGTCACTTTTGAAACTTTTGAGTTAGGGTCAAAAACAGTTAAATAAAGTCGTTTTAGACATTCTGTGAAAAGGAGAAGGCTGTATTTTGGCTAAAAATAATTTACTTGATTTTTTGAAATAAATCCGGAAGCAAAAAAGTAAAGGGGTTAGCCTTTACTTTTTGACCGATTTTGGTCACTTTTGAAACTTTTGAGTTAGGGTTAAAAACGGTTAAATAAAGTCCTTTTAGACATTCTGTGAAAAGGAGAAGGCTGTATTTTGGCTAAAAATAATTTTCTTGATTTTTTGAAAAAAATCCGGAAGCAAAAAAGTAAAGGGGTTAGCCTTTACTTTTTGACCGATTTTGGTCACTTTTGAAACTTTTGAGTTAGGGTTAAAAACGGTTAAATAAAGTGCTTTTAGACATTCTATGAAAAGGAGAAGGCTGTATTTTGGCTAAAAATAGGTTTTTTGATTTTTTGAAAAAAATCCGGAAAAAAAAAGTAAAGGGGTTAGCCTTTACTTTTTGACCGATTTTGGTCACTTTTGAAACTTTTGAGTTAGGGTCATAAACGGTTAAATAAAGTCGTTTAAGACCTTCTGTGAAAAGGAAAAGGCTGTATTTTGGCTAAAAATAATTTTTTAGATTTTTGGAAAAAAATCCGGAAAAAAAAAAGTAAAGGGGTTAGCCTTTACTTTGTGACCGATTTTCGTGACTTTTGAAACTTTTGAGTTAGGGTAAAAAACGGTTAAATAAAGTCCTTTTAGACCTTCTGTGAAAAGGAGAAGGCTGTATTTTGGCTAAAAATAATTTTTTAGATTTTTGGAAAAAAATCCGGGAAAAAAAAAGTAAAGGGGTTAGCCTTTACTTTGTGACCGATTTTCGTGACTTTTGAAACTTTTGAGTTAGGGTAAAAAACGGTTAAATAAAGTCATTTTAGACCTTCTGTGAAAAGGAGAAGGCTGTATTTTGGCTAAAAATAATTTTTTTGATTTTTCGAAAAAAATCCCCCCAAAAAAGTAAAGGGGTTAGCCTTTACTTTTTGATCGATTTTGATTACTTTTGAAACTTTTGAGTTAGGGTAAAAAACGGTTAAATAAAGTCGTTTTAGACATTCTGTGAAAAGGAGAAGGCTGTATTTTGGGTAAAAATAATTTTTTTGATTTTTTGAAAAAAATCCGGAGAAAAAAAGTAAAGGGGTTAGCCTTTACTTTTTGACCGATTTTGGTCACTTTTGAAACTTTTGAGTTAGGGTCAAAAACAGTTAAATAAAGTCGGTTTAGACATTCTGTGCAAAGGAGAAGGCTGTATTTTGGCTAAAAATGATTTTTTTTATTTTTTGAAAAAAATCCGGAAAAGAAAAGTAAAGGGGTTAGCCTTTACTTTTTGATAGATTTTGGCCACTTTTGAAACTTTTAAGTTAGGGTTAAAAACGGTTAAATAAAGTCCTTTTAGACATTCTATGAAAAGGAGAAGGCTGTATTTTGGCTAAAAATAGGTTTTTTGATTTTTTGAAAAAAATCCGGAAAAAAAAAGTAAAGGGGTTAGCCTTTACTTTGTGACCGATTTTGGTCACTTTTGAAACTTTTGAGTTAGGGTAAAAAACGGTTAAATAAAGTCGTTTTAGACATTCTGTGAAAAGGAGAAGGCTGTATTTTGGCTAAAAATAATTTCCTTGATTTTTTGAAATAAATCCGGAAGCAAAAAAGTAAAGGGGTTAGCCTTTACTTTTTGACCGATTTTGGTCACTTTTGAAACTTTTGAGTTAGGGTTAAAAACTGTTAAATAAAGTCCTTTTAGACATTCTATGAAAAGGAGAAGGCTGTATTTTGGCTAAAAATAATTTCCTTGATTTTTTGAAATTAATCCGGAAGCAAAAAAGTAAAGGGGTTAGCCTTTACTTTTTGACCGATTTTGGTCACTTTTAAAACTTTTGAGTTAGGGTAAAAAACGGTTAAATAAAGTTGTTTTAGACATTCTGTGAAAAGGAGAAGGCTGTATTTTGGCTAAAAATAATTTCCTTGATTTTTTGAAATAAATCCGGAAGCAAAAAAGTAAAGGGGTTAGCCTTTACTTTTTGACCGATTTTGGTCACTTTTGAAACTTTTGAGTTAGGGTCAAAAACGGTTAAATAAAGTCGTTTTAGACCTTCTGTGAAAAGAAGAAGGCTGTATTTTCGCTAAAAATAATTTTTTTGATTTTTTGAAAAAAATCCGGAAAAGAAAAGTAAAGGGGTTAGCCTTTACTTTTTGATCGAATTTGGTCACTTTTGAAACTTTTGAGTTAGGGTTAAAAACGGTTAAATAAAGTCCTTTTAGACATTCTGTGAAAAGGAGAAGGCTGTATTTTGGCTAAAAATAATTTTCTTGATTTTTTGAAAAAAATCCGGAAGAAAAAAAGTAAAGGGGTTAGCCTTTACTTTTTGACCGATTTTGGTCACTTTTGAAACTTTTGAGTTAGGGTTAAAAACGGTTAAATAAAGTCCTTTTAGACATTCTATGAAAAGGAGAAGGCTGTATTTTGGCTAAAAATAGGTTTTTTGATTTTTTGAAAAAAATCCGGAAAAAAAAAGTAAAGGGGTTAGCCTTTACTTTTTGACCGATTTTGGTCACTTTTGAAACTTTTGAGTTAGGGTAAAAAACGGTTAAATAAAGTCGTTTTAGACATTCTGTGAAAAGGAGAAGGCTGTATTTTGGCTAAAAATAATTTCCTTGATTTTTTGAAATAAATCCGGAAGCAAAAAAGTAAAGGGGTTAGCCTTTACTTTTTGACCGATTTTGGTCACTTTTGAAACTTTTGAGTTAGGGTTAAAAACGGTTAAATAAAGTCCTTTTAGACATTCTGTGAAAAGGAGAAGGCTGTATTTTGGCTAAAAATAATTTTCTTGATTTTTTGAAAAAAATCCGGAAGAAAAAAGGAAAGGGGTTAGCCTTTACTTTTTGACCGATTTTGGTCACTTTTGAAACTTTTGAGTTAGGGTTAAAAACGGTTAAATAAAGTGCTTTTAGACATTCTATGAAAAGGAGAAGGCTGTATTTTGGCTAAAAATAGGTTTTTTGATTTTTTGAAAAAAATCCGGAAAAAAAAAGTAAAGGGGTTAGCCTTTACTTTTTGACCGATTTTGGTCACTTTTGAAACTTTTGAGTTAGGGTCATAAACGGTTAAATAAAGTCGTTTTAGACCTTCTGTGAAAAGGAAAAGGCTGTATTTTGGCTAAAAATAATTTTTTAGATTTTTGGAAAAAAATCCGGAAAAAAAAAAGTAAAGGGGTTAGCCTTTACTTTGTGACCGATTTTCGTGACTTTTGAAACTTTTGAGTTAGGGTAAAAAACGGTTAAATAAAGTCCTTTTAGACCTTCTGTGAAAAGGAGAAGGCTGTATTTTGGCTAAGAATAATTTTTTAGATTTTTGGAAAAAAATCCGGGAAAAAAAAAGTAAAGGGGTTAGCCTTTACTTTGTGACCGATTTTCGTGACTTTTGAAACTTTTGAGTTAGGGTAAAAAACGGTTAAATAAAGTCATTTTAGACCTTCTGTGAAAAGGAGAAGGCTGTATTTTGGCTAAAAATAATTTTTTTGATTTTTCGAAAAAATCCCCCCAAAAAAGTAAAGGGGTTAGCCTTTACTTTTTGATCGATTTTGATTACTTTTGAAACTTTTGAATTAGGGTAAAAAACGGTTAAATAAAGTCGTTTTAGACATTCTGTGAAAAGGAGAAGGCTGTATTTGGGCTAAAAATAATTTTTTTGATTTATTGAAAAAACTTCGGAGAAAAAAAAAAGTAAAGGGGTTAGCCTTTACTTTTTGACCGATTTTGGTCACTTTTGAAACTTTTGAGTTAGGGTCAAAAACAGTTAAATAAAGTCGGTTTAGACATTCTGTGCAAAGGAGAAGGCTGTATTTTGGCTAAAAATGATTTTTTTTATTTTTTGAAAAAAATCCGGAAAAGAAAAGTAAAGGGGTTAGCCTTTACTTTTTGATAGATTTTGGTCACTTTTGAAACTTTTGAGTTAGGGTTAAAAACGGTTAAATAAAGTCGTTTTAGACCTTCTATGAAAAGGAAAAGGCTGTATTTTGGCTAAAAATAATTTTTTAGATTTTTGGAAAAAAATCCGGAAAAAAAAAAGTAAAGGGGTTAGCCTTTACTTTGTGACCGATTTTGGTCACTTTTGAAACTTTTGAGTTAGGGTAAAAAACGGTTAAATAAAGTCGTTTTAGACATTCTGTGAAAAGGAGAAGGCTGTATTTTGGCTAAAAATAATTTCCTTGATTTTTTGAAATAAATCCGGAAGCAAAAAAGTAAAGGGGTTAGCCTTTACTTTTTGACCGATTTTGGTCACTTTTGAAACTTTTGAGTTAGGGTTAAAAACGGTTAAATAAAGTCCTTTTAGACATTCTGTGAAAAGGAGAAGGCTGTATTTTGGCTAAAAATAATTTTCTTGATTTTTTGAAAAAAATCCGGAAGCAAAAAAGTAAAGGGGTTAGCCTTTACTTTTTGATCGATTTTGGTCACTTTTGAAACTTTTGAGTTAGGGTTAAAAACGGTTAAATAAAGTGCTTTTAGACATTCTATGAAAAGGAGAAGGCTGTATTTTGGCTAAAAATAGGTTTTTTGATTTTTTGAAAAAAATCCGGAAAAAAAAAGTAAAGGGGTTAGCCTTTACTTTTTGACCGATTTTGGTCACTTTTGAAACTTTTGAGTTAGGGTCATAAACGGTTAAATAAAGTCGTTTAAGACCTTCTGTGAAAAGGAAAAGGCTGTATTTTGGCTAAAAATAATTTTTTAGATTTTTGGAAATAAATCCGGGAAAAAAAAAGTTAAGGGGTTAGCCTTTACTTTGTGACCGATTTTCGTGACTTTTGAAACTTTTGAGTTAGGGTAAAAAACGGTTAAATAAAGTCATTTTAGACATTCTGTGAAAAGGAAAAGGCTGTATTTTGGCTAAAAATAATTTTTTAGATTTTTGGAAAAAAATCCGGAAAAAAAAAAGTAAAGGGGTTAGCCTTTACTTTGTGACCGATTTTCGTGACTTTTGAAACTTTTGAGTTAGGGTAAAAAACGGTTAAATAAAGTCCTTTTAGACCTTCTGTGAAAAGGAGAAGGCTGTATTTTGGCTAAAAAAATTTTTTAGATTTTTGGAAAAAAATCCGGGAAAAAAAAAGTAAAGGGGTTAGCCTTTACTTTGTGACCGATTTTCGTGACTTTTGAAACTTTTGAGTTAGGGTAAAAAACGGTTAAATAAAGTCATTTTAGACCTTCTGTGAAAAGGAGAAGGCTGTATTTTGGCTAAAAATAATTTTTTTGATTTTTCGAAAAAAATCCCCCCAAAAAAGTAAAGGGGTTAGCCTTTACTTTTTGATCGATTTTGATTACTTTTGAAACTTTTGAGTTAGGGTAAAAAACGGTTAAATAAAGTCGTTTTAGACATTCTGTGAAAAGGAGAAGGCTGTATTTGGGCTAAAAATAATTTTTTTGATTTATTGAAAAAACTTCGGAGAAAAAAAAGTAAAGAGGTTAGCCTTTACTTTTTGACCGATTTTGGTCACTTTTGAAACTTTTGAGTTAGGGTCAAAAACAGTTAAATAAAGTCGGTTTAGACATTCTGTGCAAAGGAGAAGGCTGTATTTTGGCTAAAAATGATTTTTTTTATTTTTTGAAAAAAATCCGGAAAAAGAAAAGTAAAGGGGTTAGCCTTTACTTTTTGATAGATTTTGGTCACTTTTGAAACTTTTGAGTTAGGGTTAAAAACGGTTAAATAAAGTCCTTTTAGACATTCTATGAAAAGGAGAAGGCTGTATTTTGGCTAAAAATAGGTTTTTTGATTTTTTGAAAAAAATCCGGAAAAAAAAAGTAAAGGGGTTAGCCTTTACTTTTTGACCGATTTTGGTCACTTTTGAAACTTTTGAGTTAGGGTAAAAAACGGTTAAATAAAGTCGTTTTAGACATTCTGTGAAAAGGAGAAGGCTGTATTTTGGCTAAAAATAATTTCCTTGATTTTTTGAAATAAATCCGGAAGCAAAAAAGTAAAGGGGTTAGCCTTTACTTTTTGACCGATTTTGGTCACTTTTGAAACTTTTGAGTTAGGGTCAAAAACGGTTAAATAAAGTCGTTTTAGACCTTCTATGAAAAGGAAAAGGCTGTATTTTGGCTAAAAATAATTTTTTAGATTTTTGGAAAAAAATTCGGAAAAAAAAAAGTAAAGGGGTTAGCCTTTACTTTGTGACCGATTTTGGTCACTTTTGAAACTTTTGAGTTAGGGTAAAAAACGGTTAAATAAAGTCGTTTTAGACATTCTGTGAAAAGGAGAAGGCTGTATTTTGGCTAAAAATAATTTCCTTGATTTTTTGAAATAAATCCGGAAGCAAAAAAGTAAAGGGGTTAGCCTTTACTTTTTGACCGATTTTGGTCACTTTTGAAACTTTTGAGTTAGGGTTAAAAACTGTTAAATAAAGTCCTTTTAGACATTCTATGAAAAGGAGAAGGCTGTATTTTGGCTAAAAATAATTTCCTTGATTTTTTGAAATAAATCCGGAAGCAAAAAAGTAAAGGGGTTAGCCTTTACTTTTTGACCGATTTTGGTCACTTTTAAAACTTTTGAGTTAGGGTAAAAAACGGTTAAATAAAGTTGTTTTAGACATTCTGTGAAAAGGAGAAGGCTGTATTTTGGCTAAAAATAATTTCCTTGATTTTTTGAAATAAATCCGGAAGCAAAAAAGTAAAGGGGTTAGCCTTTACTTTTTGACCGATTTTGGTCACTTTTGAAACTTTTGAGTTAGGGTCAAAAACGGTTAAATAAAGTCGTTTTAGACCTTCTATGAAAAGAAGAAGCCTGTATTTTCGCTAAAAATAATTTTTTTGATTTTTTGAAAAAAATCCGTAAAAAGAAAAGTAAAGGGGTTAGCCTTTACTTTTTGATCGAATTTTGTCACTTTTGAAACTTTTGAGTTAGGGTTAAAAACGGTTAAATAAAGTCCTTTTAGACATTCTGTGAAAAGGAGAAGGCTGTATTTTGGCTAAAAATAATTTTCTTGATTTTTTGAAAAAAATCCGGAAGAAAAAAGTAAAGGGGTTAGCCTTTACTTTTTGACCGATTTTGGTCACTTTTGAAACGTTTGAGTTAGGGTTAAAAACGGTTAAATAAAGTCCTTTTAGACATTCTATGAAAAGGAGAAGGCTGTATTTTGGCTAAAAATAGGTTTTTTGATTTTTTGAAAAAAATCCGGAAAAAAAAAGTAAAGGGGTTAGCCTTTACTTTTTGACCGATTTTGGTCACTTTTGAAACTTTTGAGTTAGGGTAAAAAACGGTTAAATAAAGTCGTTTTAGACTTTCTGTGAAAAGGAGAAGGCTGTATTTTGGCTAAAAATAATTTCCTTGATTTTTTGAAATAAATCCGGAAGCAAAAAAGTAAAGGGGTTAGCCTTTACTTTTTGACCGATTTTGGTCACTTTTGAAACTTTTGAGTTAGGGTTAAAAACGGTTAAATAAAGTCCTTTTAGACATTCTGTGAAAAGGAGAAGGCTGTATTTTGGCTAAAAATAATTTTCTTGATTTTTTGAAAAAAATCCGGAAGAAAAAAAGTAAAGGGGTTAGCCTTTACTTTTTGACCGATTTTGGTCACTTTTGAAACTTTTGAGTTAGGGTTAAAAACGGTTAAATAAAGTGCTTTTAGACATTCTATGAAAAGGAGAAGGCTGTATTTTGGCTAAAAATAGGTTTTTAGATTTTTGGAAAAAAATCCGGAAAAAAAAAAGTAAAGGGGTTAGCCTTTACTTTGTGACCGATTTTGGTCACTTTTGAAACTTTTGAGTTAGGGTAAAAAACGGTTAAATAAAGTCGTTTTAGACATTCTGTGAAAAGGAGAAGGCTGTATTTTGGCTAAAAATAATTTCCTTGATTTTTTGAAATAAATCCGGAAGCAAAAAAGTAAAGGGGTTAGCCTTTACTTTTTGACCGATTTTGGTCACTTTTGAAACTTTTGAGTTAGGGTTAAAAACTGTTAAATAAAGTCCTTTTAGACATTCTATGAAAAGGAGAAGGCTGTATTTTGGCTAAAAATAAATTCCTTGATTTTTTGAAATAAATCCGGAAGCAAAAAAGTAAAGGGGTTAGCCTTTACTTTTTGACCGATTTTGGTCACTTTTAAAACTTTTGAGTTAGGGTAAAAAACGGTTAAATAAAGTTGTTTTAGACATTCTGTGAAAAGGAGAAGGCTGTATTTTGGCTAAAAATAATTTCCTTGATTTTTTGAAATAAATCCGGAAGCAAAAAAGTAAAGGGGTTAGCCTTTACTTTTTGACCGATTTTGGTCACTTTTGAAACTTTTGAGTTAGGGTCATAAACGGTTAAATAAAGTCGTTTTAGACCTTCTGTGAAAAGGAAAAGGCTGTATTTTGGCTAAAAATAATTTTTTAGATTTTTGGAAAAAAATCCGGAAAAAAAAAAGTAAAGGGGTTAGCCTTTACTTTGTGACCGATTTTGGTCACTTTTGAAACTTTTGAGTTAGGGTAAAAAACGGTTAAATAAAGTCGTTTTAGACATTCTGTGAAAAGGAGAAGGCTGTATTTTGGCTAAAAATAATTTCCTTGATTTTTTGAAATAAATCCGGAAGCAAAAAAGTAAAGGGGTTAGCCTTTACTTTTTGACCGATTTTGGTCACTTTTGAAACTTTTGAGTTAGGGTTAAAAACTGTTAAATAAAGTCCTTTTAGACATTCTATGAAAAGGAGAAGGCTGTATTTTGGCTAAAAATAATTTCCTTGATTTTTTGAAATAAATCCGGAAGCAAAAAAGTAAAGGGGTTAGCCTTTACTTTTTGACCGATTTTGGTCACTTTTAAAACTTTTGAGTTAGGGTAAAAAACGGTTAAATAAAGTTGTTTTAGACATTCTGTGAAAAGGAGAAGGCTGTATTTTGGCTAAAAATAATTTCCTTGATTTTTTGAAATAAATCCGGAAGCAAAAAAGTAAAGGGGTTAGCCTTTACTTTTTGACCGATTTTGGTCACTTTTGAAACTTTTGAGTTAGGGTCATAAACGGTTAAATAAAGTCGTTTTAGACCTTCTGTGAAAAGGAAAAGGCTGTATTTTGGCTAAAAATAATTTTTTAGATTTTTGGAAAAAAATCCGGAAAAAAAAAAGTAAAGGGGTTAGCCTTTACTTTGTGACCGATTTTGGTCACTTTTGAAACTTTTGAGTTAGGGTAAAAAACGGTTAAATAAAGTCGTTTTAGACATTCTGTGAAAAGGAGAAGGCTGTATTTTGGCTAAAAATAATTTCCTTGATTTTTTGAAATAAATCCGGAAGCAAAAAAGTAAAGGGGTTAGCCTTTACTTTTTGACCGATTTTGGTCACTTTTGAAACTTTTGAGTTAGGGTTAAAAACTGTTAAATAAAGTCCTTTTAGACATTCTATGAAAAGGAGAAGGCTGTATTTTGGCTAAAAATAATTTCCTTGATTTTTTGAAATAAATCCGGAAGCAAAAAAGTAAAGGGGTTAGCCTTTACTTTTTGACCGATTTTGGTCACTTTTAAAACTTTTGAGTTAGGGTAAAAAACGGTTAAATAAAGTTGTTTTAGACATTCTGTGAAAAGGAGAAGGCTGTATTTTGGCTAAAAATAATTTCCTTGATTTTTTGAAATAAATCCGGAAGAAAAAAAGTAAAGGGGTTAGCCTTTACTTTTTGACCGATTTTGGTCACTTTTGAAACTTTTGAGTTAGGGTCAAAAACGGTTAAATAAAGTCGTTTTAGACCTTCTATGAAAAGAAGAAGCCTGTATTTTCGCTAAAAATAATTTTTTTGATTTTTTGAAAAAAATCCGGAAAAGAAAAGTAAAGGGGTTAGCCTTTACTTTTTGATCGATTTTGGTCACTTTTGAAACTTTTGAGTTAGGGTTAAAAACGGTTAAATAAAGTCCTTTTAGACATTCTGTGAAAAGGAGAAGGCTGTATTTTGGCTAAAAATAATTTTCTTGATTTTTTGAAAAAAATCCGGAAAAAAAAAGTAAAGGGGTTAGCCTTTACTTTTTGACCGATTTTGGTCACTTTTGAAACTTTTGAGTTAGGGTTAAAAACGGTTAAATAAAGTCCTTTTAGACATTCTATGAAAAGGAGAAGGCTGTATTTTGGCTAAAAATAGGTTTTTTGATTTTTTGAAAAAAATCCGGAAAAAAAAAAGTAAAGGGGTTAGCCTTTACTTTTTGACCGATTTTGGTCACTTTTGAAACTTTTGAGTTAGGGTAAAAAACGGTTAAATAAAGTCGTTTTAGACTTTCTGTGAAAAGGAGAAGGCTGTATTTTGGCTAAAAATAATTTCCTTGATTTTTTGAAATAAATCCGGAAGCAAAAAAGTAAAGGGGTAAGCCTTTACTTTTTGACCGATTTTGGTCACTTTTGAAACTTTTGAGTTAGGGTTAAAAACGGTTAAATAAAGTCCTTTTAGACATTCTGTGAAAAGGAGAAGGCTGTATTTTGGCTAAAAATAATTTTCTTGATTTTTTGAAAAAAATCCGGAAGAAAAAAAGTAAAGGGGTTAGCCTTTACTTTTTGACCGATTTTGGTCACTTTTGAAACTTTTGAGTTAGGGTTAAAAACGGTTAAATAAAGTGCTTTTAGACATTCTATGAAAAGGAGAAGGCTGTATTTTGGCTAAAAATAGGTTTTTTGATTTTTTGAAAAAAATCCGGAAAAAAAAAGTAAAGGGGTTAGCCTTTACTTTTTGACCGATTTTGGTCACTTTTGAAACTTTTGAGTTAGGGTCATAAACGGTTAAATAAAGTCGTTTTAGACCTTCTGTGAAAAGGAAAAGGCTGTATTTTGGCTAAAAATAATTTTTTAGATTTTTGGAAAAAAAATCCGGAAAAAAAAAAGTAAAGGGGTTAGCCTTTACTTTGTGACCGATTTTGGTCACTTTTGAAACTTTTGAGTTAGGGTAAAAAACGGTTAAATAAAGTCGTTTTAGACATTCTGTGAAAAGGAGAAGGCTGTATTTTGGCTAAAAATAATTTCCTTGATTTTTTGAAATAAATCCGGAAGCAAAAAAGTAAAGGGGTTAGCCTTTACTTTTTGACCGATTTTGGTCACTTTTGAAACTTTTGAGTTAGGGTTAAAAACTGTTAAATAAAGTCCTTTTAGACATTCTATGAAAAGGAGAAGGCTGTATTTTGGCTAAAAATAATTTCCTTGATTTTTTGAAATAAATCCGGAAGCAAAAAAGTAAAGGGGTTAGCCTTTACTTTTTGACCGATTTTGGTCACTTTTAAAACTTTTGAGTTAGGGTAAAAAACGGTTAAATAAAGTTGTTTTAGACATTCTGTGAAAAGGAGAAGGCTGTATTTTGGCTAAAAATAATTTCCTTGATTTTTTGAAATAAATCCGGAAGCAAAAAAGTAAAGGGGTTAGCCTTTACTTTTTGACCGATTTTGGTCACTTTTGAAACTTTTGAGTTAGGGTCAAAAACGGTTAAATAAAGTCGTTTTAGACCTTCTATGAAAAGAAGAAGCCTGTATTTTCGCTAAAAATAATTTTTTTGATTTTTTGAAAAAAATCCGGAAAAGAAAAGTAAAGGGGTTAGCCTTTACTTTTTGATCGAATTTGGTCACTTTTGAAACTTTTGAGTTAGGGTTAAAAACGGTTAAATAAAGTCCTTTTAGACATTCTGTGAAAAGGAGAAGGCTGTATTTTGGCTAAAAATAATTTTCTTGATTTTTTGAAAAAAATCCGGAAAAAAAAAGTAAAGGGGTTAGCCTTTACTTTTTGACCGATTTTGGTCACTTTTGAAACTTTTGAGTTAGGGTTAAAAACGGTTAAATAAAGTCCTTTTAGACATTCTATGAAAAGGAGAAGGCTGTATTTTGGCTAAAAATAGGTTTTTTGATTTTTTGAAAAAAATCCGGAAAAAAAAAGTAAAGGGGTTAGCCTTTACTTTTTGACCGATTTTGGTCACTTTTGAAACTTTTGAGTTAGGGTAAAAAACGGTTAAATAAAGTCGTTTTAGACATTCTGTGAAAAGGAGAAGGCTGTATTTTGGCTAAAAATAATTTCCTTGATTTTTTGAAATAAATCCGGAAGCAAAAAAGTAAAGGGGTTAGCCTTTACTTTTTGACCGATTTTGGTCACTTTTGAAACTTTTGAGTTAGGGTTAAAAACGGTTAAATAAAGTCCTTTTAGACATTCTGTGAAAAGGAGAAGGCTGTATTTTGGCTAAAAATAATTTTCTTGATTTTTTGAAAAAAATCCGGAAGAAAAAAGGAAAGGGGTTAGCCTTTACTTTTTGACCGATTTTGGTCACTTTTGAAACTTTTGAGTTAGGGTTAAAAACGGTTAAATAAAGTGCTTTTAGACATTCTATGAAAAGGAGAAGGCTGTATTTTGGCTAAAAATAGGTTTTTTGATTTTTTGAAAAAAATCCGGAAAAAAAAAGTAAAGGGGTTAGCCTTTACTTTTTGACCGATTTTGGTCACTTTTGAAACTTTTGAGTTAGGGTCATAAACGGTTAAATAAAGTCGTTTTAGACCTTCTGTGAAAAGGAAAAGGCTGTATTTTGGCTAAAAATAATTTTTTAGATTTTTGGAAAAAAATCCGGAAAAAAAAAAGTAAAGGGGTTAGCCTTTACTTTGTGACCGATTTTGGTCACTTTTGAAACTTTTGAGTTAGGGTAAAAAACGGTTAAATAAAGTCCTTTTAGACCTTCTGTGAAAAAAAGAAGGCTGTATTTTGGGTAAAAATAATTTTTTAGATTTTTGGAAAAAAATCCGGGAAAAAAAAAGTAAAGGGGTTAGCCTTTACTTTGTGACCGATTTTCGTGACTTTTGAAACTTTTGAGTTAGGGTAAAAAACGGTTAAATAAAGTCATTTTAGACATTCTGTGAAAAGGAGAAGGCTGTATTTTGGCTAAAAATAATTTTTTAGATTTTTGGAAAAAAATCCGGAAAAAAAAAAGTAAAGGGGTTAGCCTTTACTTTGTGACCGATTTTCGTGACTTTTGAAACTTTTGAGTTAGGGTAAAAAACGGTTAAATAAAGTCCTTTTAGACCTTCTGTGAAAAGGAGAAGGTTGTATTTTGGCTAAAAATAATTTTTTAGATTTTTGGAAAAAAATCCGGAAAAAAAAAAGTAAAGGGGTTAGCCTTTACTTTGTGACCGATTTTCGTGACTTTTGAAACTTTTGAGTTAGGGTAAAAAACGGTTAAATAAAGTCATTTTAGACCTTCTGTGAAAAGGAGAAGGCTGTATTTTGGCTAAAAATAATTTTTTTGATTTTTGGAAAAAAATCCCCCCAAAAAAGTAAAGGGGTTAGCCTTTACTTTTTGATCGATTTTGATTACTTTTGAAACTTTTGAGTTAGGGTAAAAAACGGTTAAATAAAGTCGTTTTAGACATTCTGTGAAAAGGAGAAGGCTGTATTTGGGCTAAAAATAATTTTTTTGATTTATTGAAAAAACTTCGGAGAAAAAAAAAAGTAAAGGGGTTAGCCTTTACTTTTTGACCGATTTTGGTCACTTTTGAAACTTTTGAGTTAGGGTCAAAAACAGTTAAATAAAGTCGGTTTAGACATTCTGTGCAAAGGAGAAGGCTGTATTTTGGCTAAAAATGATTTTTTTTATTTTTTGAAAAAAATCCGGAAAAGAAAAGTAAAGGGGTTAGCCTTTACTTTTTGATAGATTTTGGTCACTTTTGAAACTTTTGAGTTAGGGTTAAAAACGGTTAAATAAAGTCATTTTAGACCTTCTGTGAAAAGGAAAAGGCTGTATTTTGGCTAAAAATAATTTTTTAGATTTTTGGAAAAAAATCCGGAAAAAAAAAAGTAAAGGGGTTAGCCTTTACTTTGTGACCGATTTTGGTCACTTTTGAAACTTTTGAGTTAGGGTAAAAAACGGTTAAATAAAGTCGTTTTAGACATTCTGTGAAAAGGAGAAGGCTGTATTTTGGCTAAAAATAATTTCCTTGATTTTTTGAAATAAATCCGGAAGCAAAAAAGTAAAGGGGTTAGCCTTTACTTTTTGACCGATTTTGGTCACTTTTGAAACTTTTGAGTTAGGGTTAAAAACGGTTAAATAAAGTCCTTTTAGACATTCTGTGAAAAGGAGAAGGCTGTATTTTGGCTAAAAATAATTTTCTTGATTTTTTGAAAAAAATCCGGAAGCAAAAAAGTAAAGGGGTTAGCCTTTACTTTTTGATCGATTTTGGTCACTTTTGAAACTTTTGAGTTAGGGTTAAAAACGGTTAAATAAAGTGCTTTTAGACATTCTATGAAAAGGAGAAGGCTGTATTTTGGCTAAAAATAGGTTTTTTGATTTTTTGAAAAAAATCCGGAAAAAAAAAGTAAAGGGGTTAGCCTTTACTTTTTGACCGATTTTGGTCACTTTTGAAACTTTTGAGTTAGGGTCATAAACGGTTAAATAAAGTCGTTTAAGACCTTCTGTGAAAAGGAAAAGGCTGTATTTTGGCTAAAAATAATTTTTTAGATTTTTGGAAATAAATCCGGGAAAAAAAAAGTTAAGGGGTTAGCCTTTACTTTGTGACCGATTTTCGTGACTTTTGAAACTTTTGAGTTAGGGTAAAAAACGGTTAAATAAAGTCATTTTAGACCTTCTGTGAAAAGGAGAAGGCTGTATTTTGGCTAAAAATAATTTTTTAGATTTTTGGAAAAAAATCCGGAAAAAAAAAAGTAAAGGGGTTAGCCTTTACTTTGTGACCGATTTTCGTGACTTTTGAAACTTTTGAGTTAGGGTAAAAAACGGTTAAATAAAGTCCTTTTAGACCTTCTGTGAAAAGGAGAAGGCTGTATTTTGGCTAAAAAAAATTTTTTAGATTTTTGGAAAAAAATCCGGGAAAAAAAAAGTAAAGGGGTTAGCCTTTACTTTGTGACCGATTTTCGTGACTTTTGAAACTTTTGAGTTAGGGTAAAAAACGGTTAAATAAAGTCATTTTAGACCTTCTGTGAAAAGGAGAAGGCTGTATTTTGGCTAAAAATAATTTTTTTGATTTTTCGAAAAAAATCCCCCCAAAAAAGTAAAGGGGTTAGCCTTTACTTTTTGATCGATTTTGATTACTTTTGAAACTTTTGAGTTAGGGTAAAAAACGGTTAAATAAAGTCGTTTTAGACATTCTGTGAAAAGGAGAAGGCTGTATTTTGGCTAAAAATAATTTTTTTGATTTATTGAAAAAACTTCGGAGAAAAAAAAAAGTAAAGAGGTTAGCCTTTACTTTTTGACCGATTTTGGTCACTTTTGAAACTTTTGAGTTAGGGTCAAAAACAGTTAAATAAAGTCGGTTTAGACATTCTGTGCAAAGGAGAAGGCTGTATTTTGGCTAAAAATGATTTTTTTTATTTTTTGAAAAAAATCCGGAAAAGAAAAGTAAAGGGGTTAGCCTTTACTTTTTGATAGATTTTGGTCACTTTTGAAACTTTTGAGTTAGGGTTAAAAACGGTTAAATAAAGTCCTTTTAGACATTCTATGAAAAGGAGAAGGCTGTATTTTGGCTAAAAATAGGTTTTTTGATTTTTTGAAAAAAATCCGGAAAAAAAAAGTAAAGGGGTTAGCCTTTACTTTTTGACCGATTTTGGTCACTTTTGAAACTTTTGAGTTAGGGTAAAAAACGGTTAAATAAAGTCGTTTTAGACATTCTGTGAAAAGCAGAAGGCTGTATTTTGGCTAAAAATAATTTCCTTGATTTTTTGAAATAAATCCGGAAGCAAAAAAGTAAAGGGGTTAGCCTTTACTTTTTGACCGATTTTGGTCACTTTTGAAACTTTTGAGTTAGGGTCAAAAACGGTTAAATAAAGTCGTTTTAGACCTTCTATGAAAAGGAAAAGGCTGTATTTTGGCTAAAAATAATTTTTTAGATTTTTGGAAAAAAATTCGGAAAAAAAAAAGTAAAGGGGTTAGCCTTTACTTTGTGACCGATTTTGGTCACTTTTGAAACTTTTGAGTTAGGGTAAAAAACGGTTAAATAAAGTCGTTTTAGACATTCTGTGAAAAGGAGAAGGCTGTATTTTGGCTAAAAATAATTTCCTTGATTTTTTGAAATAAATCCGGAAGCAAAAAAGTAAAGGGGTTAGCCTTTACTTTTTGACCGATTTTGGTCACTTTTGAAACTTTTGAGTTAGGGTTAAAAACTGTTAAATAAAGTCCTTTTAGACATTCTATGAAAAGGAGAAGGCTGTATTTTGGCTAAAAATAATTTCCTTGATTTTTTGAAATAAATCCGGAAGCAAAAAAGTAAAGGGGTTAGCCTTTACTTTTTGACCGATTTTGGTCACTTTTAAAACTTTTGAGTTAGGGTAAAAAACGGTTAAATAAAGTTGTTTTAGACATTCTGTGAAAAGGAGAAGGCTGTATTTTGGCTAAAAATAATTTCCTTGATTTTTTGAAATAAATCCGGAAGCAAAAAAGTAAAGGGGTTAGCCTTTACTTTTTGACCGATTTTGGTCACTTTTGAAACTTTTGAGTTAGGGTCAAAAACGGTTAAATAAAGTCGTTTTAGACCTTCTATGAAAAGAAGAAGCCTGTATTTTCGCTAAAAATAATTTTTTTGATTTTTTGAAAAAAATCCGTAAAAGAAAAGTAAAGGGGTTAGCCTTTACTTTTTGACCGATTTTGGTCACTTTTGAAACTTTTGAGTTAGGGTAAAAAACGGTTAAATAAAGTCGTTTTAGACTTTCTGTGAAAAGGAGAAGGCTGTATTTTGGCTAAAAATAATTTCCTTGATTTTTTGAAATAAATCCGGAAGCAAAAAAGTAAAGGGGTTAGCCTTTACTTTTTGATCGATTTTGGTCACTTTTGAAACTTTTGAGTTAGGGTTAAAAACGGTTAAATAAAGTCCTTTTAGACATTCTGTGAAAAGGAGAAGGCTGTATTTTGGCTAAAAATAATTTTCTTGATTTTTTGAAAAAAATCCGGAAGAAAAAAAGTAAAGGGGTTAGCCTTTACTTTTTGACCGATTTTGGTCACTTTTGAAACTTTTGAGTTAGGGTTAAAAACGGTTAAATAAAGTGCTTTTAGACATTCTATGAAAAGGAGAAGGCTGTATTTTGGCTAAAAATAGGTTTTTTGATTTTTTGAAAAAAATCCGGATAAAAAAAGTAAAGGGGTTAGCCTTTACTTTGTGACCGATTTTGGTCACTTTTGAAACTTTTGAGTTAGGGTCATAAACGGTTAAATAAAGTCGTTTTAGACCTTCTGTGAAAAGGAAAAGGCTGTATTTTGGCTAAAAATAATTTTTTAGATTTTTGGAAAAAAATCCGGAAAAAAAAAAGTAAAGGGGTTAGCCTTTACTTTGTGACCGATTTTGGTCACTTTTGAAACTTTTGAGTTAGGGTAAAAAACGGTTAAATAAAGTCGTTTTAGACATTCTGTGAAAAGGAGAAGGCTGTATTTTGGCTAAAAATAATTTCCTTGATTTTTTGAAATAAATCCGGAAGCAAAAAAGTAAAGGGGTTAGCCTTTACTTTTTGACCGATTTTGGTCACTTTTGAAACTTTTGAGTTAGGGTTAAAAACTGTTAAATAAAGTCCTTTTAGACATTCTATGAAAAGGAGAAGGCTGTATTTTGGCTAAAAATAATTTCCTTGATTTTTTGAAATAAATCCGGAAGCAAAAAAGTAAAGGGGTTAGCCTTTACTTTTTGACCGATTTTGGTCACTTTTAAAACTTTTGAGTTAGGGTAAAAAACGGTTAAATAAAGTTGTTTTAGACATTCTGTGAAAAGGAGAAGGCTGTATTTTGGCTAAAAATAATTTCCTTGATTTTTTGAAATAAATCCGGAAGCAAAAAAGTAAAGGGGTTAGCCTTTACTTTTTGACCGATTTTGGTCACTTTTGAAACTTTTGAGTTAGGGTCAAAAACGGTTAAATAAAGTCGTTTTAGACCTTCTGTGAAAAGGAAAAGGCTGTATTTTGGCTAAAAATAATTTTTTAGATTTTTGGAAAAAAATCCGGAAAAAAAAAAGTAAAGGGGTTAGCCTTTACTTTGTGACCGATTTTGGTCACTTTTGAAACTTTTGAGTTAGGGTAAAAAACGGTTAAATAAAGTCGTTTTAGACATTCTGTGAAAAGGAGAAGGCTGTATTTTGGCTAAAAATAATTTCCTTGATTTTTTGAAATAAATCCGGAAGCAAAAAAGTAAAGGGGTTAGCCTTTACTTTTTGACCGATTTTGGTCACTTTTGAAACTTTTGAGTTAGGGTTAAAAACTGTTAAATAAAGTCCTTTTAGACATTCTATGAAAAGGAGAAGGCTGTATTTTGGCTAAAAATAATTTCCTTGATTTTTTGAAATAAATCCGGAAGCAAAAAAGTAAAGGGGTTAGCCTTTACTTTTTGACCGATTTTGGTCACTTTTAAAACTTTTGAGTTAGGGTAAAAAACGGTTAAATAAAGTTGTTTTAGACATTCTGTGAAAAGGAGAAGGCTGTATTTTGGCTAAAAATAATTTCCTTGATTTTTTGAAATAAATCCGGAAGCAAAAAAGTAAAGGGGTTAGCCTTTACTTTTTGACCGATTTTGGTCACTTTTGAAACTTTTGAGTTAGGGTCAAAAACGGTTAAATAAAGTCGTTTTAGACCTTCTATGAAAAGAAGAAGCCTGTATTTTCGCTAAAAATAATTTTTTTGATTTTTTTGAAAAAAATCCGGAAAAGAAAAGTAAAGGGGTTAGCCTTTACTTTTTGATCGAATTTGGTCACTTTTGAAACTTTTGAGTTAGGGTTAAAAACGGTTAAATAAAGTCCTTTTAGACATTCTGTGAAAAGGAGAAGGCTGTATTTTGGCTAAAAATAATTTTCTTGATTTTTTGAAAAAAATCCGGAAGAAAAAAAGTAAAGGGGTTAGCCTTTACTTTTTGACCGATTTTGGTCACTTTTGAAACTTTTGAGTTAGGGTTAAAAACGGTTAAATAAAGTCCTTTTAGACATTCTATGAAAAGGAGAAGGCTGTATTTTGGCTAAAAATAGGTTTTTTGATTTTTTGAAAAAAATCCGGAAAAAAAAAGTAAAGGGGTTAGCCTTTACTTTTTGACCGATTTTGGTCACTTTTGAAACTTTTGAGTTAGGGTAAAAAACGGTTAAATAAAGTCGTTTTAGACTTTCTGTGAAAAAGGAGAAGGCTGTATTTTGGCTAAAAATAATTTCCTTGATTTTTTGAAATAAATCCGGAAGCAAAAAAGTAAAGGGGTAAGCCTTTACTTTTTGACCGATTTTGGTCACTTTTGAAACTTTTGAGTTAGGGTTAAAAACGGTTAAATAAAGTCCTTTTAGACATTCTGTGAAAAGGAGAAGGCTGTATTTTGGCTAAAAATAATTTTCTTGATTTTTTGAAAAAAATCCGGAAGAAAAAAAGTAAAGGGGTTAGCCTTTACTTTTTGACCGATTTTGGTCACTTTTGAAACTTTTGAGTTAGGGTTAAAAACGGTTAAATAAAGTGCTTTTAGACATTCTATGAAAAGGAGAAGGCTGTATTTTGGCTAAAAATAGGTTTTTTGATTTTTTGAAAAAAATCCGGAAAAAAAAAAGTAAAGGGGTTAGCCTTTACTTTTTGACCGATTTTGGTCACTTTTGAAACTTTTGAGTTAGGGTCATAAACGGTTAAATAAAGTCGTTTTAGACCTTCTGTGAAAAGGAAAAGGCTGTATTTTGGCTAAAAATAATTTTTTAGATTTTTGGAAAAAAATCCGGAAAAAAAAAGTAAAGGGGTTAGCCTTTACTTTGTGACCGATTTTGGTCACTTTTGAAACTTTTGAGTTAGGGTAAAAAACGGTTAAATAAAGTCGTTTTAGACATTCTGTGAAAAGGAGAAGGCTGTATTTTGGCTAAAAATAATTTCCTTGATTTTTTGAAATAAATCCGGAAGCAAAAAAGTAAAGGGGTTAGCCTTTACTTTTTGACCGATTTTGGTCACTTTTGAAACTTTTGAGTTAGGGTTAAAAACTGTTAAATAAAGTCCTTTTAGACATTCTATGAAAAGGAGAAGGCTGTATTTTGGCTAAAAATAATTTCCTTGATTTTTTGAAATAAATCCGGAAGCAAAAAAGTAAAGGGGTTAGCCTTTACTTTTTGACCGATTTTGGTCACTTTTAAAACTTTTGAGTTAGGGTAAAAAACGGTTAAATAAAGTTGTTTTAGACATTCTGTGAAAAGGAGAAGGCTGTATTTTGGCTAAAAATAATTTCCTTGATTTTTTGAAATAAATCCGGAAGCAAAAAAGTAAAGGGGTTAGCCTTTACTTTTTGACCGATTTTGGTCACTTTTGAAACTTTTGAGTTAGGGTCAAAAACGGTTAAATAAAGTCGTTTTAGACCTTCTATGAAAAGAAGAAGCCTGTATTTTCGCTAAAAATAATTTTTTTGATTTTTTTGAAAAAAATCCGGAAAAGAAAAGTAAAGGGGTTAGCCTTTACTTTTTGATCGAATTTGGTCACTTTTGAAACTTTTGAGTTAGGGTTAAAAACGGTTAAATAAAGTCCTTTTAGACATTCTGTGAAAAGGAGAAGGCTGTATTTTGGCTAAAAATAATTTTCTTGATTTTTTGAAAAAAATCCGGAAGAAAAAAAGTAAAGGGGTTAGCCTTTACTTTTTGACCGATTTTGGTCACTTTTGAAACTTTTGAGTTAGGGTTAAAAACGGTTAAATAAAGTCCTTTTAGACATTCTATGAAAAGGAGAAGGCTGTATTTTGGCTAAAAATAGGTTTTTTGATTTTTTGAAAAAAATCCGAAAAAAAAAAGTAAAGGGGTTAGCCTTTACTTTTTGACCGATTTTGGTCACTTTTGAAACTTTTGAGTTAGGGTAAAAAACGGTTAAATAAAGTCGTTTTAGACTTTCTGTGAAAAGGAGAAGGCTGTATTTTGGCTAAAAATAATTTCCTTGATTTTTTGAAATAAATCCGGAAGCAAAAAAGTAAAGGGGTAAGCCTTTACTTTTTGACCGATTTTGGTCACTTTTGAAACTTTTGAGTTAGGGTTAAAAACGGTTAAATAAAGTCCTTTTAGACATTCTGTGAAAAGGAGAAGGCTGTATTTTGGCTAAAAATAATTTTCTTGATTTTTTGAAAAAAATCCGGAAGAAAAAAAGTAAAGGGGTTAGCCTTTACTTTTTGACCGATTTTGGTCACTTTTGAAACTTTTGAGTTAGGGTTAAAAACGGTTAAATAAAGTGCTTTTAGACATTCTATGAAAAGGAGAAGGCTGTATTTTGGCTAAAAATAGGTTTTTTGATTTTTTGAAAAAAATCCGGAAAAAAAAAGTAAAGGGGTTAGCCTTTACTTTTTGACCGATTTTGGTCACTTTTGAAACTTTTGAGTTAGGGTCATAAACGGTTAAATAAAGTCGTTTTAGACCTTCTGTGAAAAGGAAAAGGCTGTATTTTGGCTAAAAATAATTTTTTAGATTTTTGGAAAAAAATCCGGAAAAAAAAAAGTAAAGGGGTTAGCCTTTACTTTGTGACCGATTTTGGTCACTTTTGAAACTTTTGAGTTAGGGTAAAAAACGGTTAAATAAAGTCGTTTTAGACATTCTGTGAAAAGGAGAAGGCTGTATTTTGGCTAAAAATAATTTCCTTGATTTTTTGAAATAAATCCGGAAGCAAAAAAGTAAAGGGGTTAGCCTTTACTTTTTGACCGATTTTGGTCACTTTTGAAACTTTTGAGTTAGGGTTAAAAACTGTTAAATAAAGTCCTTTTAGACATTCTATGAAAAGGAGAAGGCTGTATTTTGGCTAAAAATAATTTCCTTGATTTTTTGAAATAAATCCGGAAGCAAAAAAGTAAAGGGGTTAGCCTTTACTTTTTGACCGATTTTGGTCACTTTTAAAACTTTTGAGTTAGGGTAAAAAACGGTTAAATAAAGTTGTTTTAGACATTCTGTGAAAAGGAGAAGGCTGTATTTTGGCTAAAAATAATTTCCTTGATTTTTTGAAATAAATCCGGAAGCAAAAAAGTAAAGGGGTTAGCCTTTACTTTTTGACCGATTTTGGTCACTTTTGAAACTTTTGAGTTAGGGTCAAAAACGGTTAAATAAAGTCGTTTTAGACCTTCTATGAAAAGAAGAAGCCTGTATTTTCGCTAAAAATAATTTTTTTGATTTTTTGAAAAAAATCCGGAAAAGAAAAGTAAAGGGGTTAGCCTTTACTTTTTGATCGAATTTGGTCACTTTTGAAACTTTTGAGTTAGGGTTAAAAACGGTTAAATAAAGTCCTTTTAGACATTCTGTGAAAAGGAGAAGGCTGTATTTTGGCTAAAAATAATTTTCTTGATTTTTTGAAAAAAATCCGGAAGAAAAAAAGTAAAGGGGTTAGCCTTTACTTTTTGACCGATTTTGGTCACTTTTGAAACTTTTGAGTTAGGGTTAAAAACGGTTAAATAAAGTCCTTTTAGACATTCTATGAAAAGGAGAAGGCTGTATTTTGGCTAAAAATAGGTTTTTTGATTTTTTGAAAAAAATCCGGAAAAAAAAAGTAAAGGGGTTAGCCTTTACTTTTTGACCGATTTTGGTCACTTTTGAAACTTTTGAGTTAGGGTAAAAAACGGTTAAATAAAGTCGTTTTAGACTTTCTGTGAAAAGGAGAAGGCTGTATTTTGGCTAAAAATAATTTCCTTGATTTTTTGAAATAAATCCGGAAGCAAAAAAGTAAAGGGGTAAGCCTTTACTTTTTGACCGATTTTGGTCACTTTTGAAACTTTTGAGTTAGGGTTAAAAACGGTTAAATAAAGTCCTTTTAGACATTCTGTGAAAAGGAGAAGGCTGTATTTTGGCTAAAAATAATTTTCTTGATTTTTTGAAAAAAATCCGGAAGAAAAAAAGTAAAGGGGTTAGCCTTTACTTTTTGACCGATTTTGGTCACTTTTGAAACTTTTGAGTTAGGGTTAAAAACGGTTAAATAAAGTGCTTTTAGACATTCTATGAAAAGGAGAAGGCTGTATTTTGGCTAAAAATAGGTTTTTTGATTTTTTGAAAAAAATCCGGAAAAAAAAAGTAAAGGGGTTAGCCTTTACTTTTTGACCGATTTTGGTCACTTTTGAAACTTTTGAGTTAGGGTCATAAACGGTTAAATAAAGTCGTTTTAGACCTTCTGTGAAAAGGAAAAGGCTGTATTTTGGCTAAAAATAATTTTTTAGATTTTTGGAAAAAAATCCGGAAAAAAAAAAGTAAAGGGGTTAGCCTTTACTTTGTGACCGATTTTCGTGACTTTTGAAACTTTTGAGTTAGGGTAAAAAACGGTTAAATAAAGTCCTTTTAGACCTTCTGTGAAAAGGAGAAGGCTGTATTTTGGGTAAAAATAATTTTTTAGATTTTTGGAAAAAAATCCGGGAAAAAAAAAGTAAAGGGGTTAGCCTTTACTTTGTGACCGATTTTGGTCACTTTTGAAACTTTTGAGTTAGGGTCAAAAACAGTTAAATAAAGTCGTTTTAGACCTTCTGTGAAAAGGAGAAGGCTGTATTTTGGCTAAAAATATCTTATTTTGTCTTTTGAAAAAAATCCGGAAAAAAAAAGTAAAGGGGTTAGCCTTTACTTTTTGATAGATTTTGGTCACTTTTGAAACTTTTGAGTTAGGGTTAAAAACGGTTAAATAAAGTCCTTTTAGACATTCTATGAAAAGGAGAAGGCTGTATTTTGGCTAAAAATAGGTTTTTTTGATTTTTTGAAAAAAATCCGGAAAAAAAAAGTAAAGGGGTTAGCCTTTACTTTTTGACCGATTTTGGTCACTTTTGAAACTTTTGAGTTAGGGTCAAAAACAGTTAAATAAAGTCGTTTTAGACCTTCTGTGAAAAAGAGAAGGCTGTATTTTGGCTAAAAATATCTTATTTGGTCTTTTGAAAAAAATCCGGAAAAAAAAAGTAAAGGGGTTAGCCTTTACTTTTTGACCGATTTTGGTCACTTTTGAAACTTTTGAGTTTGGGTCAAAAACGGTTAAATAAAGTCGTTTTAGACCTTCTGTGAAAAGAAGAAGGCTGTATTTTCGCTAAAAATAATTTTTTTGATTTTTTGAAAAAAATCCGGAAAAAAAAAGTAGAGGGGTTAGCCTTTACTTTTTGATCGATTTTGGTCACTTTTGAAACTTTTGAGTTAGGGTTAAAAACGGTTAAATAAAGTCCTTTTAGACATTCTATGAAAAGGAGAAGGCTGTATTTTGGCTAAAAATAGGTTTTTTGATTTTTTGAAAAAAATCCGGAAGAAAAAAAGTAAAGGGGTTAGCCTTTACTTTTTGACCGATTTTGGTCACTTTTGAAACTTTTGAGTTAGGGTCAAAAACGGTTAAATAAAGTCGTTTTAGACATTCTGTGAAAAGGAAAAGGCTGTATTTTGGCTAAAAATAATTTTTTAGATTTTTGGAAAAAAATCCGGAAAAAAAAAGTAAAGGGGTTAGCCTTTACTTTGTGACCGATTTTCGTGACTTTTGAAACTTTTGAGTTGGGGTAAAAAACGGTTAAATAAAGTCGTTTTCGACCTTCTGTTAAAAGGAGACGGCTGTTATTTTGGCTAAAAATATTTCTTTTGATTTTTTGAAAAAAAATCCTGAAAAAAAGTAAAGGGGTTAGCCTTTACTTTTTGACCGATTTTGGTCACTTTTGAAACTTTTGAGTTAGGGTCAAAAACGGTTAAATAAAGTCGTTTTCGACCTTCTGTTAAAAGGAGAAGGCTGTATTTTGGCTAAAAATATCTTTTTTGAACTTTTGAAAAAAATCCGGAAAAAAAAAGTAAAGGGGTTAGCCTTTACTTTTTGACCGATTTTGGTCACTTTTGAAACTTTTGAATTAGCGTCAAAAATGGTTAAATAAAGTCGTTTTAGACCTTCTGTGAAAAGGAGAAGGCTGTATTTTGGCTAAAAATATTTTTTTTGATTTTTTGAATAAAATCCCGAAAAAAAGAAAAGTAAAGGGGTTAGCCTTTAGTTTTTGACCGCTTTTGGTCACTTTTGAAACTTTTGAGTTAGGGTCAAAAAACGGTTAAATAAAGTCGTTTTGGACCTTTTGTGAAAAAGAGAAGGCTGTATTTTGGCTAAAAATATCTTATTTGGTCTTTTGAAAAAAATGCGGAAAAAAAAAAGTAAAGGGGTTAGCCTTCACTTTTTGACCGATTTTGGTCACTTTTGAAACTTTTGAGTTACGGTCAAAAACGGTTAAATAAAGTCGTTTTAGACCTTCTGTGAAAAGGAGAAGGCTGTATTTTAGCTAAAAATAGTTTGTTTGATTTTTTGAAACAAAATCCGGAATCAAAAAGTAAAGGGGTTAGCCTTTACTTTTTGACTTTGATGAGTAACTTGAAATTTCCAGCAGTCATAAGTACTTGACTATTTTACCTATCTATATGAAACTGTATTTTGGCAAATAATAGGTTTTTTGCAAGTTCTTTGCAATGAACTAAAGTGATAACTTAAATATTTAAAGGGTTAGCCTATATATAAAATATTTAAAGTGATAACTTACATATTTACTATATTCAATTAAAAAATGCTCAAATTTGAAGAATGTATTGGTCAAATGCACAAAAACTATTTGGCCAAATAACTTCGGTTTAGACATTTTGTGCAAAGGAGAAGGCTGTTCCTTGCATAGCGTGCCCATACCAGAATAACCACTGCAAAAATTAGATAAATGCATTAAATTTTAATGAGATATCATTGCTACAAATTAACGAGTCTAGCCCCTAGCCCAACCCCTCTACTTTTTGACCGATTTTGGTCACTTTTGAAACTTTTGAGTTAGGGTCAAAAACGGTTAAATAAAGTCGTTTTAGACCTTCTTTGAAAAGGAGAAGGCTGTATTTTGGCTAAAAACAATTTTTTTTGATTTTTTGAAAAAAATATGGAAAAAAAAAGTAAAGGGGTTAGCCTTTACTTTTTGACCGATTTTGGTCATTTTTTGAAACCTTTGAATTAGGGTCAAAACGGTTAAATAAAGTCTTTTTAGATCTTCTGTGAAGGGGAGAAGGCTGTATTTGGGCTAAATATATTTTTTGTTTTTTTTTTTTAAATCCGGAAAAAAAAAGTAAAGGGGTTAGCCTTTACTTTTGACCGATTTTGGTCACTTTTGAAACTTTTGAGTTAGGGTCAAAAACGGTTAAATAAAGTCGTTTTAGACCTTCTATGAAAAGAAGAAGACTGTATTTTCGCTAAAAATAATTTTTTTTGATTTTTTGAAAAAAATCCGGAAAACAAAAGTAAAGGGGTTAGCCTTTACTTTTTGATCGATTTTGGTCACTTTTGAAACTTTTGAGTTAGGGTTAAAAACGGTTAAATAAAGTCCTTTTAGACATTCTGTGAAAAGGAGAAGGCTGTATTTTGGCTAAAAATAATTTTCTTGATTTTTTGAAAAAATCCGGAAGAAAAAAGTAAAGGGGTTAGCCTTTGCTTTTTGACCGAATTTGGTCACTTTTGAAACTTTTGAGTTAGGGTCAAAAACGGTTAAATAAAGTCGTTTTTGACCTTCTGTGAAAAGGAGAAGGCTGTGTTTGGGCTAAAAATAATTTTTTTTATTTTTTGAAAAAAATCCGGGGAAAAAAGTAAAGGGGTTAGCCTTTACTTTTTGACCGATTTTGGTCACTTTTGAAACTTTTGAGTTAGGGTCAAAAACGGTTAAATAAAGTCGTTTTAGACCTTCTGTGAAAAGAAGAAGGCTGTATTTTCGCTAAAAATAATTTTTTTTGATTTTTGAAAAAAATCCGGAAAAGAAAAGTAAAGGGGTTATCCTTTAATTTTTAACCGATTTTGGTCACTTTTGAAACTTTTGAGTTAGGGTCAAAAACGGTTAAATAAAGTCGTTTTAGACCTTCTGTGAAAAGGAGAAGGCTGTATTTTGGCTAAAAATATTTTTTTTGATTTTTTGAAAAAAATCCGGAAAAAAAAAGTAAAGGGGTTAGCCTTTACTTTTTGACCGATTTTGGTCACTTTTGAAACTTTTGAGTTAGGGTCAAAAACGGTTAAATAAAGTCGTTTTAGACCTTCTGTGAAAAGGAGAAGGCTGTATTTTGGCTAAAAATATTTTTTTTGATTTTTTGAAAAAAATCCGGAAAAAAAAGTAAAGGGGTTAGCCTTTATTTTTTGACCGATTTTGGTCACTTTTGAAACTTTTGAGTTAGGGTCAAAAACGGTTAAATAAAGTCCTTTTAGACATTCTGTGAAAAGGAGAAGGCTGTATTTTGGCTAAAAATAATTTTTTTGATTTTTTGAAAAAAATCCGGAAAAAAAAAGTAAAGGGGTTAGCCTTTGCTTTTTGACCGAATTTGGTCACTTTTGAAACTTTTGAGTTAGGGTCAAAAACGGTTAAATAAAGTCGTTTTAGACCTTCTGTGAAAAGGAGAAGGCTGTATTTTGGCTAAAAATAATTTTTTAGATTTCTTGAAAAAAATCCGGAAAAAAAAAGTAAAGGGGTTAGCCTTTACTTTTTGACCGATTTTGGTCACTTTTGAAACTTTTGAGTTAGGGTCAAAAACGGTTAAATAAAGTCGTTTTAGACCTTCTGTGAAAAGAAGAAGGCTGTATTTTCGCTAAAAATAATTTTTTTGATTTTTTGAAAAAAATCCGGAAAAAAAAAGTAAAGGGGTTAGCCTTTACTTTTTGACCGATTTTGGTCACTTTTGAAACTTTTGAGTTAGGGTCAAAAACGGTTAAGTAAAGTCCTTTTAGACATTCTATGAAAAGGAGAAGGCTGTATTTTGGCTAAAAATAAATTTTTTGATTTTTTGAAAAAAATCCGGAAAAAAAAAGTAAAGGGGTTAGCCTTTACTTTTTGATCGATTTTGGTCACTTTTGAAACTTTTGAGTTAGGGTTAAAAACGGTTAAATAAAGTCCTTTTAGACATTCTATGAAAAGGAGAAGGCTGTATTTTGGCTAAAAATAGGTTTTTTGATTTTTTGAAAAAAATCCGGAAAAAAAAGTAAAGGGGTTAGCCTTTACTTTGTGACCGATTTTCGTGACTTTTGAAACTTTTGAGTTAGGGTAAAAAACGGTTAAATAAAGTCGTTTTAGACCTTCTGTGAAAAGGTGAAGGCTGTATTTTGGCTAAAAAAAATTTTCTTGATTTTTTGAAAAAAAATCCGGAAAAAAAAAGTAAAGGGGTTAGCCTTTACTTTTTGACCGATTTTGGTCACTTTTGAAACTTTTGAGTTAGGGTCAAAAACGGTTAAATAAAGTCGTTTTAGACCTTCTGTGAAAAAGGGAAGGCCATATTTTCACTAAAAATATTTGTTTTGATTTTTTGAAAAAAATCCGGAAAAAAAAGTAAAGGGGTTAGCCTTTACTTTTTGACCGATTTTGGTCACTTTTCAACTTTTGAGTTAGGGTCAAAAACGGTTAAATAAAGTCGTTTTAGACCTTCTGTGAAAAGGAGAAGGCTGTATTTCGGATAAAAATATTTTTTTGATTTTTTGAAAAAAATCCGGAAAAAAAAGGTAAAGGGGTTAGCCTTTACTTTTTGACCGATTTTGGTCACTTTTGAAACTTTTGAGTTAGGGGGAAAAAACGGTTAAATAAAGTCGTTTTAGACCTTCTGTGAAAAGGAGAAGGCTGTATTTTGGCTAAAAATTTTTGTTTCGATTTTTTGAAAAAAATCGGGAAAAAAAAAGGTAAAGGGGTTAGCCTTTACTTTTTGACCGATTTTGGTCACTTTTGAAACTTTTGAGTTAGGGTCAAAAACGGTTAAATAAAGTCGTTTTAGACCTTCTGTGAAAAAGAGAAGGCTGTATTTTGGCTAAAAAAGATTTTTTTTATTTTTGGAAAAAAATCTGGAGAAAAAAAGTAAAGGGGTTAGCCTTTACTTTTTGACCGATTTTGGTCACTTTTGAAACTTTTGAGTTAGGGTCAAAAACAGTTAAATAAAGTCGGTTTAGACATTCTGTGCAAAGGAGAAGGCTGTATTTTGGCTAAAAATGATTTTTTTGATTTTTTGAAAAAAATCCGAAAAAGAAAAGTAAAGGGGTTAGCCTTTACTTTTTGACCGATTTTGGTCACTTTTGAAACTTTTGAGTTAGGGTTAAAAACGGTTAAATAAAGTCCTTTTAGACATTCTATGAAAAGGAGAAGGCTGTATTTTGGCTAAAAATAGGTTTTTTGATTTTTTGAAAAAAATCCGGAAAAAAAAGTAAAGGGGTTAGCCTTTATTTTTTGACCGATTTTGGTCACTTTTGAAACTTTTGAGTTAGGGTAAAAAACGGTTAAATAAAGTCGTTTTAGACATTCTGTGAAAAGGAGAAGGCTGTATTTTGGCTAAAAATAATTTCCTTGATTTTTTGAAATAAATCCGGAAAAAAAAAAGTAAAGGGGTTAGCCTTTACTTTTGACCGATTTTGGTCACTTTTGAAACTTTTGAGTTAGGGTCAAAAACGGTTAAATAAAGTCGTTTTAGACCTTCTATGAAAAGAAGAAGACTGTATTTTCGCTAAAAATAATTTTTTTGATTTTTTGAAAAAATCCGGAAAACAAAAGTAAAGGGGTTAGCCTTTACTTTTTGATCGATTTTGGTCACTTTTGAAACTTTTGAGTTAGGGTTAAAAACGGTTAAATAAAGTCCTTTTAGACATTCTGTGAAAAGGAGAAGGCTGTATTTTGGCTAAAAATAATTTTCTTGATTTTTTGAAAAAAATCCGGAAGAAAAAAGTAAAGGGGTTAGCCTTTGCTTTTTGACCGAATTTGGTCACTTTTGAAACTTTTGAGTTAGGGTCAAAAACGGTTAAATAAAGTCGTTTTTGACCTTCTGTGAAAAGGAGAAGGCTGTATTTGGGCTAAAAATATTTTTTTTATTTTTTGAAAAAAATCCGGGGGAAAAAAAAGTAAAGGGGTTAGCCTTTACTTTTTGACCGATTTTGGTCACTTTTGAAACTTTTGAGTTAGGGTCAAAAACGGTTAAATAAAGTCGTTTTAGACCTTCTGTGAAAAAGAAGAAGGCTGTATTTTCGCTAAAAATAATTTTTTTGATTTTTTGAAAAAAATCCGGAAAAGAAAAGTAAAGGGGTTAGCCTTTACTTTTTGATCGATTTTGGTCACTTTTGAAACGTTTGAGTTAGGGTTAAAAAACGGTTAAATAAAGTCCTTTTAGACATTCTATGAAAAGGAGAAGGCTGTATTTTGGCTAAAAATAGGTTTTTTGATTTTTTGAAAAAAATCCGGAAAAAAAAGTAAAGGGGTTAGCCTTTACTTTTTGACCGATTTTGGTCACTTTTGAAACTTTTGAGTTAGGGTTAAAAACGGTTAAATAAAGTCCTTTTAGACCTTCTATGAAAAAAAGAAGACTGTATTTTCGCTAAAAATAATTTTTTTGATTTTTTGAAAAAAATCCGGAAAACAAAAGTAAAGGGGTTAGCCTTTACTTTTTGACCGATTTTGGTCACTTTTGAAACTTTTGAGTTAGGGTTAAAAACGGTTAAATAAAGTCCTTTTAGACATTCTGTGAAAAGGAGAAGGCTGTATTTTGGCTAAAAATAATTTTCTTGATTTTTTGAAAAAATCCGGAAGAAAAAAAGTAAAGGGGTTAGCCTTTGCTTTTTGACCGAATTTGGTCACTTTTGAAACTTTTGAGTTAGGGTCAAAAACGGTTAAATAAAGTCGTTTTTGACCTTCTGTGAAAAGGAGAAGGCTGTATTTGGGCTAAAAATAATTTTTTTTGATTTTTTGAAAAAAATCCGGGGGAAAAAAAGTAAAGGGGTTAGCCTTTACTTTTTGACCGATTTTGGTCACTTTTGAAACTTTTGAGTTAGGGTCAAAAACGGTTAAATAAAGTCGTTTTAGACCTTCTGTGAAAAGAAGAAGGCTGTATTTTCGCTAAAAATAATTTTTTTGATTTTTTGAAAAAAATCCGGAAAAGAAAAGTAAAGGGGTTAGCCTTTACTTTTTGATCGATTTTGGTCACTTTTGAAACTTTTGAGTTAGGGTTAAAAACGGTTAAATAAAGTCCTTTTAGACATTCTATGAAAAGGAGAAGGCTGTATTTTGGCTAAAAATAAATTTTTTGATTTTTTGAAAAAAATCCGGAAAAAAAAAGTAAAGGGGTTAGCCTTTACTTTTTGACCGATTTTGGTCACTTTTGAAACTTTTGAGTTAGGGTCAAAAACGGTTAAATAAAGTCGTTTTAGACCTTCTGTGAAAAGGAGAAGGCTGTATTTTGGCTAAAAATAGGTTTTTTGATTTTTTGAAAAAAATCCGGAAAAAAAAGTAAAGGGGTTAGCCTTTACTTTGTGACCGATTTTCGTGACTTTTGAAACTTTTGAGTTAGGGTCAAAAACGGTTAAATAAAGTCGTTTTAGACCTTCTGTGAAAAGGAGAAGGCTGTATTTTGGCTAAAAATATTTTTTTTGATTTTTTGAAAAAAATCTAGGAAAAAAAAGTAAAGGGGTTAGCCTTTACTTTTTGACCGATTTTGGTCACTTTTGCAACTTTTGAGTTAGGGTAAAAAACGGTTAAATAAAGTCGTTTTAGACATTCTGTGAAAAGGAGAAGGCTGTATTTGGGCTAAAAATAATTTTTTTGATTTTTTGAAAAAACTTCGGAGGAAAAAAAAAGTAAAGGGGTTAGCCTTTACTTTTTGACCGATTTTGGTCACTTTTGAAACTTTTGAGTTAGGAAAAAAAACGGTTAAATAAAGTCGTTTTAGACCTTCTGTGAAAAGGAGAAGGCTGTATTTTGGCTAAAAAATTTTGTTTCGATTTTTGGAAAAAAATCGGGAAAAAAAAAGGTAAAGGGGTTAGCCTTTACTTTTTGACCGATTTTGGTCATTTTTGAAACTTTTGAGTTAGGGAAAAAACGGTTCAATAAAGTCGTTACAGACCTTCTTTGAAAAGGGGAAGGCCATATTTTGGATAAAAATATTTGTTTTGATTTTTTGAAAAAAATCCGGGAAAAAAAAGTAAAGGGGTTAGCCTTTACTTTTTGACCGATTTTGGTCACTTTTGAAACTTTTGACTTAGGGTCAAAAACGCTTAAATAAAGTCGTTTTAGACATTCTGTGAAAAGGAGAAGGCTATATTTTGGCTAAAAAAGATCTTTTTGATTTTTGGAAAAAAATCCGGAGAAAAAAAGTAAAGGGGTTAGCCTTTACTTTTTGACCGATTTTGGTCACTTTTGAAACTTTTGAGTTAGGGTCAAAAACAGTTAAATAAAGTCGGTTTAGACATTCTGTGCAAAGGAGAAGGCTGTATTTTGGCTAAAAATGATTTTTTTGATTTTTTGAAAAAAATCCGAAAAAGAAAAGTAAAGGGGTTAGCCTTTACTTTTTGACCGATTTTGGTCACTTTTGAAACTTTTGAGTTAGGGTCAAAAACAGTTAAATAAAGTCGTTTTGGACCTTTTGTGAAAAAGAGAAGGCTGTATTTTGGCTAAAAATATCTTATTTGGTCTTTTGAAAAAAATCCGGAAAAAAAAAGTAAAGGGGTTAGCCTTTACTTTTTGACCGATTTTGGTCACTTTTGAAACTTTTGAGTTAGGGTCAAAAACAGTTAAATAAAGTCGGTTTAGACATTCTGTGCAAAGGAGAAGGCTGTATTTTGGCTAAAAATGATTTTTTTTATTTTTTGAAAAAATCCGGAAAAAGAAAAGTAAAGGGGTTAGCCTTTACTTTTTGACCGATTTTGGTCACTTTTGAAACTTTTGAGTTAGGGTTAAAAACGGTTAAATAAAGTCCTTTTAGACATTCTATGAAAAGGAGAAGGCTGTATTTTGGCTAAAAATAGGTTTTTTGGTCTTTTGAAAAAAATCCGGAAAAAAAAAGTAAAGGGGTTAGCCTTTACTTTTTTTTTGGACCGATTTTGGTCACTTTTGAAACTTTTGAGTTAGGGTAAAAAACGGTTAAATAAAGTCGTTTTAGACATTCTGTGAAAAGGAGAAGGCTGTATTTTGGCTAAAAATAATTTCCTTGATTTTTTGAAATAAATCCGGAAAAAAAAAAGTAAAGGGGTTAGCCTTTACTTTTGACCGATTTTGGTCACTTTTGAAACTTTTGAGTTAGGGTCAAAAACAGTTAAATAAAGTCGTTTTAGACCTTCTGTGAAAAGGAGAAGGCTGTATTTTGGCTAAAAATATCTTATTTGGTCTTTTGAAAAAAATCCGGAAAAAAAAAGTAAAGGGGTTAGCCTTTACTTTTTTTTTTGGACGGATTTTGGTCACTTTTGAAACTTTTGAGTTAGGGTTAAAAACGGTTAAATAAAGTCCTTTTAGACATTCTCTGAAAAGGAGAAGGCTGTATTTTGGCTAAAAATAATTTTCTTGATTTTTTGAAAAAAATCCGGAAGAAAAAAAGTAAAGGGGTTAGCCTTTGCTTTTTGACCGAATTTGGTCACTTTTGAAACTTTTGAGTTAGGGTCAAAAACGGTTAAATAAAGTCGTTTTTGACCTTCTGTGAAAAGGAGAAGGCTGTATTTTGGCTAAAAATAATTTTTTTGATTTTTTGAAAAAAATCCGGGGAAAAAAAAAGTAAAGGGGTTAGCCTTTACTTTTTGACCGATTTTGGTCACTTTTGAAACTTTTGAGTTAGGGTCAAAAACGGTTAAATAAAGTCGTTTTAGACCTTCTGTGAAAAGAAGAAGGCTGTATTTTCGCTAAAAATAATTTTTTTGATTTTTTGAAAAAATCCGGAAAAGAAAAGTAAAGGGGTTAGCCTTTACTTTTTGATCGATTTTGGTCACTTTTGAAACGTTTGAGTTAGGGTTAAAAACGGTTAAATAAAGTCCTTTTAGACATTCTATGAAAAGGAGAAGGCTGTATTTTGGCTAAAAATATTTTTTTGATTTTTTGAGAAAAAAAAAGAAAAAAAAGTAAAGGGGTTCGCCTTTATTTTTTGACCGATTTTGGTCACTTTTGAAACTTTTGAGTTAGGGTCAAAACCGGTTAAATATAGTCGTTTTAGACCTTCTGTGAAAAGGAGAAGGCTGTATTTTGGCTAAAAATAATTTTTTGATTTTTTGAAAAAAATCCGGAAAAAAAAAGTAAAGGGGTTAGCCTTTACTTTTTGACCGATTTTGGTCACTTTTGAAACTTTTGAGTTAGGGTTAAAAACGGTTAAATAAAGTCCTTTTAGACATTCTGTGAAAAGGAGAAGGCTGTATTTTGGCTAAAAATAATTTTCTTGATTTTTTGAAAAAAATCCGGAAGAAAAAAAGTAAAGGGGTTAGCCTTTGCTTTTTGACCGAATTTGGTCACTTTTGAAACTTTTGAGTTAGGGTCAAAAACGGTTAAATAAAGTCGTTTTTGACCTTCTGTGAAAAGGAGAAGGCTGTATTTGGGCCAAAAATAATTTTTTTGATTTTTTGAAAAAAATCCGGGGGAAAAAAAGTAAAGGGGTTAGCCTTTACTTTTTGACCGATTTTGGTCACTTTTGAAACTTTTGAGTTAGGGTCAAAAACGGTTAAATAAAGTCGTTTTAGACCTTCTGTGAAAAGAAGAAGGCTGTATTTTCGCTAAAAATAATTTTTTTGATTTTTTGAAAAAAATCCGGAAAAAAAAAGTAAAGGGGTTAGCCTTTACTTTTTGACCGATTTTGGTCACTTTTGAAACTTTTGAGTTAGGGTCAAAAACGGTTAAATAAAGTCGTTTTAGACCTTCTGTGAAAAGGAGAAGGCTGTATTTTGGCTAAAAATAAATTTTTTGATTTTTTGAAAAAAATCCGGAAAAAAAAAGTAAAGGGGTTAGCCTTTACTTTTTGATCGATTTTGGTCACTTTTGAAACTTTTGAGTTAGGGTTAAAAACGGTTAAATAAAGTCCTTTTAGACATTCTATGAAAAGGAGAAGGCTGTATTTTGGCTAAAAATAGGTTTTTTGATTTTTTGAAAAAAATCTAGGAAAAAAAAGTAAAGGGGTTAGCCTTTACTTTTTGACCGATTTTGGTCACTTTTGCAACTTTTGAGTTAGGGTAAAAAACGGTTAAATAAAGTCATTTTAGACCTTCTGTGAAAAGGAGAAGGCTGTATTTTGGCTAAAAATAATTTTTTTGATTTTTCGAAAAAAATCCCCCCAAAAAAGTAAAGGGGTTAGCCTTTACTTTTTGATCGATTTTGATTACTTTTGAAACTTTTGAGTTAGGGTCAAAAACGGTTAAATAAAGTCGTTTTAGACATTCTGTGAAAAGGAGAAGGCTGTATTTTGGCTAAAAATGATTTTTTTGATTTTTTGAAAAAAATCCGAACAAGAAAAGTAAAGGGGTTAGCCTTTACTTTTTGACCGATTTTGGTCACTTTTGAAACTTTTGAGTTAGGGTTAAAAACGGTTAAATAAAGTCCTTTTAGACATTCTATGAAAAGGAGAAGGCTGTATTTTGGCTAAAAATAGGTTTTTTGATTTTTTGAAAAAAATCCGGAAAAAAAAAGTAAAGGGGTTAGCCTTTACTTTTTGACCGATTTTGGTCACTTTTGAAACTTTTGAGTTAGGGTCAAAAACGGTTAAATAAAGTCGTTTTAGACCTTCTGTGAAAAGGAGAAGGCTGTATTTTGGCTAAAAATACTTTTTTTGATTTTTTGAAAAAAATCCGGAAAAAAAAAGTAAAGGGGTTAGCCTTTACTTTTTGACCGATTTTGGTCACTTTTGAAACTTTTGAGTTAGGGTTAAAAACGGTTAAATAAAGTCGTTTTAGACATTCTGTGAAAAGGAGAAGGCTGTATTTTGGCTAAAAATAGGTTTTTTGATTTTTTGAAAAAAATCCGGGAAAAAAAAGTAAAGGGGTTAGCCTTTATTTTTTGGCCGATTTTGGTCACTTTTGAAACTTTTGAGTTAGGGTAAAAACGGTTAAATAAAGTCGTTTTAGACATTCTGTGAAAAGGAGAAGGCTGTATTTTGGCTAAAAATAATTTCCTTGATTTTTTGAAATAAATCCGGAAAAAAAAAGTAAAGGGGTTAGCCTTTACTTTTTGACCGATTTTGGTCACTTTTGAAACTTTTGAGTTAGGGTCAAAAACGGTTAAATAAAGTCGTTTTAGACCTTCTGTGAAAAGGAGAAGGCTGTATTTTGGCTAAAAATAATTTTTTTGATTTTTTGAAAAAAATCCGGGAAAAAAAAGTAAAGGGGTTAGCCTTTACTTTTTGACCGATTTTGGTCACTTTTGAAACTTTTGAGTTAGGGTTAAAAACGGTTAAATAAAGTCGTTTTAGACATTCTGTGAAAAGGAGAAGGCTGTATTTTGGCTAAAAATAATTTTTTTGATTTTTTGAAAAAAATCCGGAAAAAAAAAGTAAAGGGGTTAGCCTTTACTTTTTGACCGATTTTGGTCACTTTTGAAACTTTTGAGTTAGGGTCAAAAACGGTTAAATAAAGTCGTTTTTGACCTTCTGTGAAAAGGAGAAGGCTGTATTTGGGCTAAAAATAATTTTTTTTGATTTTTTGAAAAAAATCCGGGGAAAAAAAGTAAAGGGGTTAGCCTTTACTTTTTGACCGATTTTGGTCACTTTTGAAACTTTTGAGTTAGGGTCAAAAACGGTTAAATAAAGTCGTTTTAGACCTTCTGTGAAAAGGAGAAGGCTGTATTTTGGCTAAAAATAATTTTTTTTGATTTTTTGAAAAAAATCCGGAAAAGAAAAGTAAAGGGGTTAGCCTTTACTTTTTGATCGATTTTGGTCACTTTTGAAACTTTTGAGTTAGGGTTAAAAACGGTTAAATAAAGTCCTTTTAGACATTCTATGAAAAGGAGAAGGCTGTATTTTGGCTAAAAATAAGTTTTTTGATTTTTTGAAAAAACTTCGGAGGAAAAAAAAAGTAAAGGGGTTAGCCTTTACTTTTTGACCGATTTTGGTCACTTTTGAAACTTTTGAGTTAGGGTCAAAAACAGTTAAATAAAGTCGGTTTAGACATTCTGTGCAAAGGAGAAGGCTGTATTTTGGCTAAAAATGATTTTTTTGATTTTTTGAAAAAAATCCGAAAAAGAAAAGTAAAGGGGTTAGCCTTTACTTTTTGACCGATTTTGGTCACTTTTGAAACTTTTGAGTTAGGGTAAAAAACGGTTAAATAAAGTCGTTTTAGACATTCTATGAAAAGGAGAAGGCTGTATTTTGGCTAAAAATAGGTTTTTTGATTTTTTGAAAAAAATCCGGAAAAAAAAAGTAAAGGGGTTAGCCTTTACTTTTTGACCGATTTTGGTCACTTTTGAAACTTTTGAGTTAGGGTCAAAAACAGTTAAATAAAGTCGGTTTAGACATTCTGTGCAAAGGAGAAGGCTGTATTTTGGCTAAAAATGATTTTTTTGATTTTTTGAAAAAAATCCGGAAAAGAAAAGTAAAGGGGTTAGCCTTTACTTTTTGACCGATTTTGGTCACTTTTGAAACTTTTGAGTTAGGGTTAAAAACGGTTAAATAAAGTCCTTTTAGACATTCTATGAAAAGGAGAAGGCTGTATTTTGGCTAAAAATAGGTTTTTTGATTTTTTGAAAAAAATCCGGGAAAAAAAAGTAAAGGGGTTAGCCTTTATTTTTTGGCCGATTTTGGTCACTTTTGAAACTTTTGAGTTAGGGTAAAAAACGGTTAAATAAAGTCGTTTTAGACATTCTGTGAAAAGGAGAAGGCTGTATTTTGGCTAAAAATAATTTCCTTGATTTTTTGAAATAAATCCGGAAGAAAAAAAGTAAAGGGGTTAGCCTTTACTTTTTGACCGATTTTGGTCACTTTTGAAACTTTTGAGTTAGGGTCAAAAACGGTTAAATAAAGTCGTTTTAGACCTTCTGTGAAAAGAAGAAGGCTGTATTTTCGGTAAAAATAATTTTTTTGATTTTTTGAAAAAAATCCGGAAAAAAAAAGTAAAGGGGTTAGCCTTTACTTTTTGACCGATTTTGGTCACTTTTGAAACTTTTGAGTTAGGGTTAAAAACGGTTAAATAAAGTCCTTTTAGACATTCTGTGAAAAGGAGAAGGCTGTATTTTGGCTAAAAATAATTTTCTTGATTTTTTGAAAAAAATCCGGAAGAAAAAAAGTAAAGGGGTTAGCCTTTGCTTTTTGACCGAATTTGGTCACTTTTGAAACTTTTGAGTTAGGGTCAAAAACGGTTAAATAAAGTCGTTTTTGACCTTCTGTGAAAAGGAGAAGGCTGTATTTGGGCTAAAAATAATTTTTTTTATTTTTTGAAAAAAATCCGGGGGAAAAAAAGTAAAGGGGTTAGCCTTTACTTTTTGACCGATTTTGGTCACTTTTGAAACTTTTGAGTTAGGGTCAAAAACGGTTAAATAAAGTCGTTTTAGACCTTCTGTGAAAAGAAGAAGGCTGTATTTTCGCTAAAAATAATTTTTTTGATTTTTTGAAAAAAATCCGGAAAAGAAAAGTAAAGGGGTTAGCCTTTACTTTTTGATCGATTTTGGTCACTTTTGAAACTTTTGAGTTAGGGTCAAAAACGGTTAAATAAAGTCCTTTTAGACATTCTATGAAAAGGAGAAGGCTGTATTTTGGCTAAAAATAGGTTTTTTGATTTTTTGAAAAAAATCCGGAAAAAAAAAGTAAAGGGGTTAGCCTTTACTTTTTGATCGATTTTGGTCACTTTTGAAACTTTTGAGTTAGGGTTAAAAACGGTTAAATAAAGTCCTTTTAGACATTCTATGAAAAGGAGAAGGCTGTATTTTGGCTAAAAATAGGTTTTTTGATTTTTTGAAAAAATCCGGAAAAAAAAAGTAAAGGGGTTAGCCTTTACTTTGTGACCGATTTTCGTGACTTTTGAAACTTTTGAGTTAGGGTAAAAAACGGTTAAATAAAGTCATTTTAGACCTTCTGTGAAAAGGAGAAGGCTGTATTTTGGCTAAAAATAATTTTTTTGATTTTTCGAAAAAAATCCCCCCAAAAAAGTAAAGGGGTTAGCCTTTACTTTTTGATCGATTTTGATTACTTTTGAAACTTTTGAGTTAGGGTAAAAAACGGTTAAATAAAGTCGTTTTAGACATTCTGTGAAAAGGAGAAGGCTGTATTTGGGCTAAAAATAATTTTTTTGATTTTTTGAAAAAACTTCGGAGGAAAAAAAAAGTAAAGGGTTAGCCTTTACTTTTTGACCGATTTTGGTCACTTTTGAAACTTTTGAGTTAGGGTCAAAAACGGTTAAATAAAGTCGTTTTAGATCTTCGGAAAAAAGGAGAAGGCTGTATTTTGGCTAAAAATAATTTTTTTGATTTTTCGAATAAAATCCGGAAAAAAAAAGTAAAGGGGTTAGCCTTTACTTTTTGACCGATTTTTGTCACTTTTGAAACTTTTGAGTTATGGTCAACCTTAGTTAAATAAAGTCGTTTTAGACCTTCCGTGCAGAGGAGAAGGCTATATTTTGGCTAGAAAATTTTTTGTTTCATTTTTTGAAAAAAATCCGGGGGAAAAATATAAAAGGGTTTGCCTTTACTTTTTGACTTTGATGAGTAACTAAATTTCCAGCAGTCATAAGTAATTGCCTGTTTTGCCTATCTATGTGAAACTTGGAGGAAATAATCTCTTATGCAAGATCTATGCAATGAACTAAAGTTATCAAATAATTACTATATTCAATTAAAAACTCCTCAAATTTGAAGAATGTATTGGACAAATGCACAAAAGCTATTTTACCAAATAACTTTATTTTCGTTATTTGCATAGCATGCCCGTAACAGAATAAACACTGCAAAAATGAGATAAATCCATTAAATTCGTAATGAGATATCATTGCTACAAGGTTTTTGGCCCTAACTCAAAAGTTTCAAAAGTGACCAAAATTGGTCAAAAAGTAAAGTTAACCCCTTTACTTTTTTTTTTCTCGATTTTGGTCACTTTTGAGTTAGGGTCAAAAACGGTTAAATAAAGTCGTTTTAGACCTGTGAAAAGGAGAAGGCTGTATTTTGGCTAAAAAAAATTTTTAATTTTTTGAAAAGAATCCGGGAAAAAAAGTAAAGGGGTTAGCCTTTACTTTTTGACCGATTTTGGTCACTTTTGAAACTTTTGAATTAGCGTCAAAAACGGTTAAATAAAGTCGTTTTAGACCTTCTGTGAAAAGGAGAAGGCTGTATTTTGGCTAAAAATAGGTTTTTTGATTTTTTGAAAAAAATCCGGGAAAAAAAAGTAAAGGGGTTAGCCTTTATTTTTTGACCGATTTTGGTCACTTTTGAAACTTTTGAGTTAGGGTAAAAAACGGTTAAATAAAGTCATTTTAGACCTTCTGTGAAAAGGAGAAGGCTGTATTTTGGCTAAAAATAATTTTTTTGATTTTTGAAAAAATCCGAAAAAAAAAGTAAAGGGGTTAGCCTTTACTTTTTGACCGATTTTGGTCACTTTTGAAACTTTTGAGTTAGGGTCAAAAACGGTTAAATAAAGTCGTTTTAGACCTTCTGTGAAAAGGAGAAGGCTGTATTTTGGCTAAAAATATTTTTTTTGATTTTTTGAAAAAAATCCGGAAAAAAAAAGTTAAGGGGTTAGCCTTTACTTTTTGACCGATTTTGGTCACTTTTGAAACTTTTGAGTTAGGGTCAAAAACAGTTAAATAAAGTCGGTTTAGACATTCTGTGCAAAGGAGAAGGCTGTATTTTGGCTAAAAATGATTTTTTTGATTTTTTGAAAAAAATCCGAAAAAGAAAAGTAAAGGGGTTAGCCTTTACTTTTTGACCGATTTTGGTCACTTTTGAAACTTTTGAGTTAGGGTTAAAAACGGTTAAATAAAGTCGTTTTAGACATTCTATGAAAAGGAGAAGGCTGTATTTTGGCTAAAAATATTTTTTGATTTTTTGAAAAAAATCCGGAAAAAAAAAGTAAAGGGGTTAGCCTTTACTTTTTGACCGATTTTGGTCACTTTTGAAACTTTTGAGTTAGGGTCAAAAACAGTTAAATAAAGTCGGTTTAGACATTCTGTGCAAAGGAGAAGGCTGTATTTTGGCTAAAAATATTTTTTTTATTTTTTGAAAAAAATCCGGAAAAAAAAGTAAAGGGGTTAGCCTTTACTTTTTGACCGATTTTGGTCACTTTTGAAACTTTTGAGTTAGGGTCAAAAACGGTTAAATAAAGTCGTTTTAGACATTCTGTGAAAAGGAGAAGGCTGTATTTGGGCTAAAAATATTTTTTTTGATTTTTTGAAAAAAATCGGGGAAAAAAAATGTAAAGGGGTTAGCCCTTTTTTTTTTGACCGATTTTGGTCACTTTTGAAACTTTTGAGTTAGGGTCAAAAACGGTTAAATAAAGTCGTTTTAGACCTTCTGTGAAAAGGAGAAGGCTGTATTTTGGCTAAAAATATATTTTTTGATTTTTTGAAAAAAATCCGGAAAAAAAAAGTAAAGGGGTTAGCCTTTACTTTTTGACCGATTTTGGTCACTTTTGAAACTTTTGAGTTAGGGTCAAAAACGGTTAAATAAAGTCGTTTTAGACATTCTGTGCAAAGGAGAAGGCTGTATTTTGGCTAAAAATGATTTTTTTTATTTTTTGAAAAAAATCCGAAAAAGAAAAGTAAAGGGGTTAGCCTTTACTTTTTGACCGATTTTGGTCACTTTTGAAACTTTTGAGTTAGGGTCAAAAACGGTTAAATAAAGTCATTTTAGACATTCTGTGAAAAGGAGAAGGCTGTATTTTGGCTAAAAATAATTTTTTGATTTTTTGAAAAAAATCCGGAAAAAAAAAGTAAAGGGGTTAGCCTTTACTTTTTGACCGATTTTCGTGACTTTTGAAACTTTTGAGTTAGGGTCAAAAACGGTTAAATAAAGTCATTTTAGACCTTCTGTGAAAAGGAGAAGGCTGTATTTTGGCTAAAAATAATTTTTTTGATTTTTGGAAAAAAAATCCGAAAAAAAAAGTAAAGGGGTTAGCCTTTACTTTTTGACCGATTTTGGTCACTTTTGAAACTTTTGAGTTAGGGTTAAAAACGGTTAAATAAAGTCGTTTTAGACATTCTGTGAAAAGGAGAAGGCTGTATTTTGGCTAAAAATAATTTTTTTGATTTTTGAAAAAAATTCGGAAAAAAAAAGTAAAGGGGTTAGCCTTTACTTTGTGACCGATTTTCGTGACTTTTGAAACTTTTGAGTTAGGGTCAAAAACGGTTAAATAAAGTCATTTTAGACCTTCTGTGAAAAGGAGAAGGCTGTATTTTGGCTAAAAATAATTTTTTTGATTTTTGAAAAAAATCCGGAAAAAAAAGTAAAGGGGTTAGTTAGCCTTTATTTTTTGGCCGATTTTGGTCACTTTTGAAACTTTTGAGTTAGGGTAAAAAACGGTTAAATAAAGTCGTTTTAGACATTCTGTGAAAAGGAGAAGGCTGTATTTTGGCTAAAAATAATTTTGTTTATTTTTTGAAATAAATCCGGAAGAAAAAAAGTAAAGGGGTTAGCCTTTACTTTTTGACCGATTTTGGTCACTTTTGAAACTTTTGAGTTAGGGTCAAAAACGGTTAAATAAAGTCGTTTTAGACCTTCTATGAAAAGAAGAAGACTGTATTTTCGCTAAAAATAATTTTTTTGATTTTTTGAAAAAAATCCGGAAAACAAAAGTAAAGGGGTTAGCCTTTACTTTTTGATCGATTTTGGTCACTTTTGAAACTTTTGAGTTAGGGTTAAAAACGGTTAAATAAAGTCCTTTTAGACATTCTGTGAAAAGGAGAAGGCTGTATTTTGGCTAAAAATAATTTTCTTGATTTTTTGAAAAAAATCCGGAAGAAAAAAAGTAAAGGGGTTAGCCTTTGCTTTTTGACCGAATTTGGTCACTTTTGAAACTTTTGAGTTAGGGTCAAAAACGGTTAAATAAAGTCGTTTTTGACCTTCTGTGAAAAGGAGAAGGCTGTATTTGGGCTAAAAATAATTTTTTTTATTTTTTGAAAAAAATCCGGGGGAAAAAAAGTAAAGGGGTTAGCCTTTACTTTTTGACCGATTTTGGTCACTTTTGAAACTTTTGAGTTAGGGTCAAAAACGGTTAAATAAAGTCGTTTTTGACCTTCTGTGAAAAGGAGAAGGCTGTATTTGGGCTAAAAATAATTTTTTTTATTTTTTGAAAAAAATCCGGAAAAGAAAAGTAAAGGGGTTAGCCTTTACTTTTTGATCGATTTTGGTCACTTTTGAAACTTTTGAGTTAGGGTTAAAAACGGTTAAATAAAGTCCTTTTAGACATTCTATGAAAAGGAGAAGGCTGTATTTTGGCTAAAAATAAATTTTTTGATTTTTTGAAAAAAATCCGGAAAAAAAAAGTAAAGGGGTTAGCCTTTACTTTTTGATCGATTTTGGTCACTTTTGAAACTTTTGAGTTAGGGTTAAAAACGGTTAAATAAAGTCCTTTTAGACATTCTATGAAAAGGAGAAGGCTGTATTTTGGCTAAAAATAGGTTTTTTGATTTTTTGAAAAAAATCCGGAAAAAAAAGTAAAGGGGTTAGCCTTTACTTTGTGACCGATTTTCGTGACTTTTGAAACTTTTGAGTTAGGGTAAAAAACGGTTAAATAAAGTCGTTTTAGACCTTCTGTGAAAAGGAGAAGGCTGTATTTTGGCTAAAAATAATTTCCTTGATTTTTTGAAATAAATCCCCCCAAAAAAGTAAAGGGGTTAGCCTTTACTTTTTGACCGATTTTGGTCACTTTTGAAACTTTTGAGTTAGGGTCAAAAACGGTTAAATAAAGTCGTTTTAGACCTTCTATGAAAAGAAGAAGGCTGTATTTTCGCTAAAAATAATTTTTTTGATTTTTTGAAAAAAATCCGGAAAACAAAAGTAAAGGGGTTAGCCTTTACTTTTTGATCGATTTTGGTCACTTTTGAAACTTTTGAGTTAGGGTTAAAAACGGTTAAATAAAGTCCTTTTAGACATTCTGTGAAAAGGAGAAGGCTGTATTTTGGCTAAAAATAATTTTCTTGATTTTTTGAAAAAAATCCGGAAGAAAAAAAGTAAAGGGGTTAGCCTTTGCTTTTTGACCGAATTTGGTCACTTTTGAAACTTTTGAGTTAGGGTCAAAAACGGTTAAATAAAGTCGTTTTTGACCTTCTGTGAAAAGGAGAAGGCTGTATTTGGGCTAAAAATAATTTTTTTTATTTTTTGAAAAAAATCCGGGGGAAAAAAAGTAAAGGGGTTAGCCTTTACTTTGTGACCGATTTTCGTGACTTTTGAAACTTTTGAGTTAGGGTCAAAAACGGTTAAATAAAGTCGTTTTAGACCTTCTGTGAAAAGAAGAAGGCTGTATTTTCGCTAAAAATAATTTTTTTGATTTTTTGAAAAAAATCCGGAAAAGAAAAGTAAAGGGGTTAGCCTTTACTTTTTGATCGATTTTGGTCACTTTTGAAACTTTTGAGTTAGGGTTAAAAACGGTTAAATAAAGTCCTTTTAGACATTCTATGAAAAGGAGAAGGCTGTATTTTGGCTAAAAATAGGTTTTTTGATTTTTTGAAAAAAATCCGGAAAAAAAAAGTAAAGGGGTTAGCCTTTACTTTTTGATCGATTTTGGTCACTTTTGAAACTTTTGAGTTAGGGTTAAAAACGGTTAAATAAAGTCCTTTTAGACATTCTATGAAAAGGAGAAGGCTGTATTTTGGCTAAAAATAGGTTTTTTGATTTTTTGAAAAAAATCCGGAAAAAAAAGTAAAGGGGTTAGCCTTTACTTTGTGACCGATTTTCGTGACTTTTGAAACTTTTGAGTTAGGGTAAAAAACGGTTAAATAAAGTCATTTTAGACCTTCTGTGAAAAGGAGAAGGCTGTATTTTGGCTAAAAATAATTTTTTTGATTTTTGGAAAAAAATCCCCCCAAAAAAGTAAAGGGGTTAGCCTTTACTTTTTGATCGATTTTGATTACTTTTGAAACTTTTGAGTTAGGGTAAAAAACGGTTAAATAAAGTCGTTTTAGACATTCTGTGAAAAGGAGAAGGCTGTATTTGGGCTAAAAATAATTTTTTTGATTTTTTGAAAAAACTTCGGAGGAAAAAAAAAGTAAAG
>OZ036003.1:7900329-7940329 GCA_964035015.1 Corallium rubrum
GATATATTTTGATATAGTTTATACTAACAAAAAATCTCAAGTGTGATTGAATCGAACTCACAACCTGGGGTGAAGATAGGCAGTTGAATAAGTGTACGGTTGTACCGCAATTTCTTTATTAAGCCCTCCTTTCTAATAAGCTCCCATTTCTGGAAGCAGAAAAGAATTAAGTCCCCCCCTCCTCAATTAAGCCTCACCCCCACTCCCCCAAATCAGTTGATAAATAGACGAGAATCTTTTTGTACTTAAATCAGTCGATATAAATAAAAGATAATCAGAATTTTTGTACTTATTTGAAATAAGTCCCCCCCCCCCCCCTCAAAGAAGCTTGAAAACCCCCCAACAAATGTACAGATGCGTACGCATGGTTCGAGAAATTTGACACCCAACGGCGCTCAGTGTATGTTCAGTGTATTAATTGTATGCTTCATGTCCGCCACCAAAAACCGCTTTCAACATCGCATTCAACATTCTTGAACGATGTTGAATGATGTTGAAAGCACGAGTGGCCAAATGAATTCAACATCGTTCAACATTCACAAAAGCTGGAATTGAAAATATCCCGCGTGGCGCATGTCTCTGTTCAACGAAGCTGAATTAAATGTGGTCAAATGCGTTCAAACCTTTCAACATTTTGAGAACAATAGAAATGTTGATATTCATTTTTAAATTGCGTTTTCCGCCTGGTGTGTCTGTCGCTACAATGTTCAAATTTCGTTCAACATCATTCAACACCATTCAACAACGTTCAACATAATTCAATAGAGGTGGCCAAACGCTTTCAGCATGTTGAATTCAACAATGTTGAACGATAGCAAGTGACTTACCAGGCGGAAACCGTAATCGCAAAATGAATATAAGAGCCCAGCTCAAAATTGTAAGATGCAATACCATAGCGTTTGGAAACCATTTAAAAAAACAAACAAAATATATTTATTGACGTTTCGTTACTTAACCAGTAACATCTTCAGAATGACTTAAGATTACATTGAATATACTTATATATAACAATAATATAGTTTCATATTACAAGAAAAAAAACCCCGGTAAAAAGGAGATTAAAACAATTTAAAATTTTAAACTATAAACGATCAAAAAGAGATTAAACAATTTTAAATTTAAAATTATAATAGACCAATGAAATGCTTACCAGGTGACAAGTACAAAACAGAAATGTGTGAATAATGTGATGAAAGATGAACATAATAAGATGAGGTGTGAAATAACATAAAAGGCAGAGAAAAAAATAATAAAGATGACAGAAATAGAATATATCTCAAAACAACGAAAGTGGTATAGAGGAAATATTTTCATTTAGAGAGGGTAGAGATTTTGAAATGAGTAAGCTCTCGCGAAGAACTGAGGAGTTCAAGATTAGAGTTAGAACGAGAGGAAGATAGTATGGTGAAGTCACTTGGTGAGATGTTGTGTTTAGTGCGGTGGACATGAGAGAGAATTCCTGAGAAAGACGAAACGGTCCGTAAGCATTTCATTGGTCTATTATAATTTAAAATTTAAAATTGTTTAATCTCTTTTTGATCGTTTATAGTTTAAAATTTTAAATTGTTTTGATCTCCTTTTTACCGTTTTTCCCCCCTTGTAATATGAAACTATAATGTTATATATAAGTATATTCAATGTAATCTTAAGTCATTCTGAAGATGTTACTGGTTAAGTAACAAAACGTCAATAAATATATTTTGTTTGTTTTTTGGGTTTTTTTAAATGGTTTCCAAACGCTATGGTATTGCATCTTAAAATTTTGAGCTGGGCTCTTATATTCATTTTGCGATTAATGTTGAACGATGTTGAATGAAATGTTGAAAGTGTTTGGCCAGGCCTTAAAGCGCCTGGGTGGTCTGTGGCTTGACCAAACATATAGTCAGGCACACGATAGAAACAGCGATGCTGCTGACATATAGCGCTATACATATAACGTAAAAACAACAAAATAACGTACTTCCTTGGTTCATGAAGCTGAAGATACTGATACAACTGCACTGTCTTTTTTGCCAGTCGTTAACTAGTAAAAATGGAAATAAGGAGAAATGTTGCTTAGTGATTATCGAAAGAACTATATGTATAATATTAGATCAAATAACTTGCGAGACTCAATATATCAAAAAATACTTAAAAGTACTAAATAAAACAATGATTTTGTCGTGGTAACAACATTTATCATGTAGAAAAATAGGATCTGCTATAGCAGGCTAAAGAGCAGTGAGTTCAAAGCTGTTCGTTCAATCGTTTATATCAGTCCTATGAAGAACAAATCGACACAGCAGATCAAAACTAAGCATTTATTTCAAATGTTGTCTCCAAATTTTACCATTAAAATTACCGATTTGAATGTTTTAAGATTAACAGTGTTGTATATATATACAAATACTCAACCAAACATCGCCAGGCAGCACATCGTGACAATATGTGGTCTATAGACCAGCTGACACAAAAACTGTTAATGTTATAGTCAGTTTCAGCTTGCCTTTTGAAATTCGTTTGTCAACATTCGTTGGAAGGTTGGGAACTTGGTACGAAAGTTCGCGAAGTTCGTCGTGAAGTTCGAATTTAATAAGCTTTGAATTGAATTCCTTTGGTAAAATCACGGAGAAGAAGATTATGTATAATATTATTTGTATATAATAATAGATACTTGGTTAAGCAGAAACAAATTGCCGACTTAAATTTGTATCTGCCTCGCAACGTAGTTTGGAACATTGCAACGTAGCAGTCGGAATGTTCATTTCAATTATACGTATCGGATTTCAAAAGCAAGCGGAAGCGGACTATATAATCTATAACTGTATAACAGAGATTCAGAGTAAAAACAAGCATGGCTTGGCTTGTGGAATGAGTAGCAGAATTTAAGCCCGGCATACACTAGAGAAAATTTCCGAAACAAGTTACTGAAACACAGTTTCCGAAACAAAAGTTTCCAGTGTATATTGAAAAGTTATATGTTATCGAGCACTCTTTGCGTTTCGTAGACCAAAAACCCACACGTATATATATATATATATATATATATATATATATATATATATATATATATATATTGTCAAAACTACTAAAAATGTGACAAACGATATATACGGTAAAAAAACGTACTAAAAATTTTGCATTTAAAGGTTTTCTGCAGCTGATTATATAATTATTATAAGAAGCTCAAACAATATAACTGGGCGAACTCAATAGATGACCTATATCTCTAAATGTATACTTACGGACTCCGAAGTTCGCTCTGCAAAAATTGGATGACTCTCGTTGCATACGTTTGCTAAGTTCAATAAAAGTATTCCACTTTTTGTTGAAAAACAATTCCACTGCTTCAGAGCTAGAAAAGAAAGGAAAATTAGTAAAGGATAAAGGACTAGGTGCATGGCTAATCATCCTTACTTGCAGCCAGCGGCTGAATTGCGAAGGACGCAGATCAACGTGGCCGTGTCGAAGCATATCAATGGCGCTCGAAGCAGCCGTCAACGACGCAGTTCAGACCACGGATCACAGCTAAGATGTTAGGTGTTGATTTTATGGAGGGAGGAAAACCGGAGAACCCGGCGAAAAACCCTCGAAGCACAGGAGAGATCAAATACAATTCTACTCACATGAGTCCAAGCCCGACAACGGGGTCATTCCCAAGCGGTCACCCATCCAAGTACTAACCCCGTCTAACCGGGCTTAACTTTTTGGTGAAAGGCAGCGCGCTAACAGCACACGCCACCCTTGCTTCCCTAAAGTAGCTTCCCTTATTGATTTGAATCAACATACGTTTGGTGGACGTTCGTCAAGCTCAATTACTCAGAAAAGATTTCTGAGCCCCAGACAGACTGTTTTACTTCACTCATCAAATGGACAACCCTCATGCAGGCAACAATGAGTTAATGGTAGTACATATACAATGTGAAGAAATAAACTTCTTAGAAATGTCTTAACGTATAAGCGTATACCATTAAAATAAAATTGTCTTACCTTAATGGATTAATTACGCCCTGACCAACCTTCCTGTGCCGAATAAACCCGTGTTTCATAACTACAGTTTGCTGCTGTGGCGAGCCATACGGAATGGCAAGAAGTAGACAAACCAAAATCGCACCAAAAAATTTCATTGTAGTCCAGCAATGATCACCAGATCACCAACCTGTTTCGCTGTTCGAAATCTGAACCCACTGTGGAAATGGTCGAAGCTGAGGACTTATATATATACTCCAAAAGCGGGACCAACTTAATGATGTAACACGCAATGTGAAAGTGGATTGGTTCTCGAGCGAACCGCAAGCTGCTCCGAATACCACGGTTCCATAGCTGACAAAACAAACACACAATATACATGTGATTTTTTTAATATTACTCCAGATAATGGTGGTTACCAGACGATTCTTCGCAAGAACTGGCGACCTGGTTACGTTATACGACTCTATCAACCTCAATTGCTTGGACACCATTTGCTTGGGCAAAACAAACATCAATATTCATGTGAATATTAGAAATTTGTTTTTCCATGGTAATATAGACCAGTAATAACAAATCCGATCTGTAATGTGTTTTTTTACAGTTTAACAAAGCTATTTCCCTGCCGGGATAACCGAAAGAAAGCTGGTATAAACATTTAAGTATTTCGTTATTAAAACCGATCTCGGCCTATCACCTCGTGATTTTCATTATTCTCTCGTGTTTGTAACCCCTGGTAAAGCAGTCGTTTATGAAATATTACATAAAGATCGACTGCACATATTTTAATTATTACTCATAGTTCTGCATTCACCATATAATATTTAGCCATATAATAATTAATATTAAGTAATATATAAAATAGAATTAAATATTAATTCTTAATATTAATTAAATATTAAACTATGAAGGCCTGAGTCAACAGACCGAAAGCTTAGCAAAGAAATATTTTACGTGGTGTTTCCACAAAACTTCTTTATATATAGAATTAAATATCTTAAATACAAACTGTAGCCGTTTGAATGGATCATTCATACATCGAAATGTTTCAGTTTATTAACAATCTTAAATACATGTGTTTGAACTGACGAAACGTTTATGTAAATTTGAACTAATTCTTTATCCAATTAACTAATTTACATTTTGATTGAAATTAATTTCTGTTAAAGTGCCAACGTAGCCAAAATTAAGTTTGTCTAGTAACATCTCATTCTTTCAAACTAGACAAACTTAATTTTTGCTGCATTTGGCACTTTATATTTTCTTCGCGAAATAATTTATTAATGATTGAATTTCCGTTTAAAGTTTACTTGGACTAATAAAGAACTCCCCCCCAAAAAAGTGCAAGTACGATTTATTTCGGCAAACAACTTATCAAGTGGATTATATCATATAATTTACTGTTTAAAAATGAATATCAGAGCCCAGCAAATGACTTTGAAACAAGACATAATAAAAAGAAAAGAAAATTTATTTACTGACGTTTCGTTGTTACATCACAACATCTTCAGAGCATTCAGTTGGTTCACTGTATATACTACAAAGATATACTGGTTTAAAATTACAAGAACGGTTACAAAATTTAAAGTTCAAACGGACAAATGAACGTCAAGAACAGACAACAGAGATTGAATATCAATAACAGACAACATACTTAAAATAGATCAAGAGGAGTTGATCTTATAATGCATGGCGTTAAGAACTGGATTAAGTTTGGAGATTAGAAGGCTTTCACGTATAAGTAGATCATATTCAGAAATGCCAAATGAAAGTATTTTAAAGTCAGAGGAGGAGACAGTGTGTTTGAGGAGATGTTTATGTGCAAGTATACTTGACATAGTTGATACAGAGCGATCCTTTTCCAGTCAAAGGCGAGATACCCATATGCTGATGTAACAACGAAACGTCAGTAAATAAATTTTCTTTTCTCTTTATTATGTCTTGTTTCAAAGTCATTTGCTGGGCTCTGATATTCATTTTTAAATTGCGTTTTCCGCCTGGTGTGTCTATCGCTACAATTTACTGTTTATTTACGTTTTGTATTGGAGACGACAGCGGCGGTCAAAAAGCAACATGAATGCAATTACAACTTGACGAAGTCACAGTTATAACGGGCTGATTTCATGTCACGAAAATCTTTCCTTGACTGTAATAAAGAATTAGAAGTTGAGGACGTCCTGTGTGCTTTACTTATACAGAAAAAACGAAGCCAATTTTGCTTTTTTATGTCATTTTGCATTTCTCAAATAGTCGTAATAATGTATGTATGTAAAACTATATTTAAACACGCTGGCCTCAACAACAAAAGCTGATTTCAACGAGGGGTGTCACACTAAATATAAATACATATTATAGAAATTTTAAAAACAAATGAAAAGTATAAATACAAAGAAAGATTAAAAAGGAGAGAATGATGTAACTGTATATTATAGTTTACAGGGTTTTATATGTTCTTTATAATCTATATACATATAAATACAAATTCCTATAGGCGTGACCCAGCATCGTGGCATAAAGTGGGCGCATGTGCCTTTTAAAAGATTGAAGCGTCTCAGACGATTTGGCTTCTGAGGATAAGTTATTCCACAGCATGGCACCGCTATATTTAAAGCTTCTTTTCATGCAAGAATTCTCTTTTGGGCTTTAGTAGTGCTAGGTCTGTATCATTGTTTCTAAGATTGTAAGTGTTTTGAAAAACACTTCTCTTAAAGAAGGATTGTTTTAGATTTTGGGCAGTGCGGTCATTCAATATTTTGTACATGAGAACTGATTTACTATGAGAGCGTTTTACATCAAGTGTTTCCCACGACAGAGTGTCCAGAACATCGACTGACCTGATATCGTAACTGGCTCCTGTAATAACCCTTGCAGCACGAGACTGAAATTTTTGAAGTCTATCCTTGAGTATTTTACCATAGTTATCCCAGAGAGGGAAACAGTAGTCAAAATGAGGTTGAACCAAGGCTTTATAAATAGTTTGTAGTGTATTGGCAGGGACATAAGACTTTGCTCGTCTAAATAGCCCCGATACCCGCACTTGCCTTTTTACATATCGTCTCAATGTGTTTGTCCCAACTATAAGTCTTCCATCTATCTCGACGCCCAAGCATTTATATGAACCAGTTCGGGGAATTGGTACGTTATTTAACATAACTATCACCAACTTTATTATTCAAATTGTATGATGACCCAGTAAACATAAGCTTTGTCTTAGTTGGATGATGTTGCAGTTCGTTTTTAGAAAGCCAGTTGTAAATATTATTTAGGTCAGTTTCCGATAATCTCAGTGAAATCATAAGAAGATGCAAAAATTTCAGTGTCGTCTGCATATAGGCATGGAGTTGCACTTTTAAGACAATCTGGCATATCGTTTATCTATAATAAAAAATAAAGGGACCCAAAATTGAGCCCTGTGGGACTCCACATATTATTTACTTATTATATGACGATGTTTGGCCATTAACAGAACAACACTCTCTATTCGACAGCGGCGGTCAAAAAGCAACATGAATTCAATTACAATTTGACGAAGTCACAGTTATAACGGGCTGATTTCATGTCACGAAAATCTTTCCTTGACTGCAATAAAGAATTAGAAGTTGAGAACGTCCTGTGTGCTTTACTTATATACAGAAAAAACGAAGCCAATTTTGCCTTTTATGTCATTTTGGAATTTCTCAAATAGTCGTAATAATGTATGTATGTAAAACTTTATTTAAACACGCTGGCCTCAACAACAAAAGCTGATTTCAACGAGGGGCGTCACACTAAACATAAATACATATTATAGAAATTTTAAAAACAAATGAAAAGTATAAATACAAAGAAAGATTAAAAAGGAGAGAATGATGTAACTGTATATTATAGTTTACAGGGTTTTATATGTTCTTTATAATCTATATACATATAAACACAAATTCCTAGGCGTGACCCAGCATCGTGGCCTAAAGTGGGCGCATGTGCCTTTTAAAAGATTTAAGCGTCTCAGACGATTTGGCTTCTGAGGATAAGTTATTCCACAGCATGGCACCGCTATATTTAAAGCTTCTTTTCATGCAAGAATTCTCTTTTGGGCGTTAGTAGTGCTAGGTCTGTATCATTGTTTCTAAGATTGTAAGTGTTTTGAAAAACACTTCTCTTAAAGAAGGATTGTTTTAGATTTGGGGCAGTGCGGTCATTCAATATTCTGTGCATGAGAACTGATTTACTGTAAGAGCGTTTTACATCAAGTGTTTCCCACGACAGAGTGTCAAGAACATCGACTGACCTGATATCGTAACTGGCTCCTGTAATAACCCTTGCAGCACGAGACTGAAATTTTTGAAGTCTATCCTTGAGTATTTTACCATAGTTATCCCAGAGAGGGAAACAGTAGTCAAAATAAGGTTGAACCAAGGCTTTATAAATAGTTTGTAGCGTATTGGCAGGGACATAAGACTTTGCTCGCCTAATAGCCCCGATACCCGCACTTGCCTTTTTACATATCGTCTCAATGTGTTTGTCCCATGCAGCTAAGTCTTTCATCTATCTCGACGCCCAAGCATTTATATGAACCAGTTCGGGGAATTGGTACGTTATTTTTAACATAACTATCACCAACTTTATTATTCAAATTGTATGATGACCCAGTAAACATAAGCTTTGTCTTAGTTGGATGATGTTGCAGTTTGTTTTTAGAAAGCCAGTTGTAAATATTATTTAGGTCAGTTTCCGATAATCTCAGTGAAATCATAAGAAGATACAAAAATTTCAGTGTCGTCTGCATATAGGCATGGAGTTGCACTTTTAAGACAATCTGGCATATCGTTTATCTACAATAAAAAATAAAGGGACCCAAAATTGAGCCCTGTGGGACTCCACATATTATTTTCTTATTATATGACGGTGTTTGGCCATTAACAGAACAACACTCTATTCGACAGCGGCGGTCAAAAAACAACATGAATTCAATTACAATTTGACCGAAGACTTCTTTTTCAAATACGTACTTTACTTATTATTACCGGTAATATGGAGATAGGGCGATAGCTTTCACATTTTCGTCTATCATCAGATTTATAGATTGGCGATACCTGGACTTGTTTCCATTCGTCAACATATATGCCCATATTAAAGTGTATATGAAACGAAAATTAAGTTTGTCTTAATTCTTTGAACGTTTTCATGGCGATAAAGTAATATAAATAAGTTTTGTGGAAACACCACGTAAAGGAATAGTTTACGTGGCAAAGAAATAGTTTACGTGGTGTTTCCACAAAACTTATTTATATAAGTTTGTCTTATTTGAAAGAATTCTTAAAATAATGGGGAATATCAATTTACAGCTTTTTCATATTTTACTTTGTTCTTGAGATATTTAGACTTATGTGATATTCAAATGAGATAACTTATGGTTCGCTTTTTTCTAATTAACATATTCGAAAATCGTGAATATTTTTAAGATTCTTGATCAAAATCACTTGTAACTTGTCTTTCGTGTTTAGTTGCATGAACTGTAGCAATATGCAAAGTTTCAAGTGATTTTGTTCAATAATCTTAAAAATATTCACGATTTTCGAATATGTTAATTAGAAAAAAACGAACCATAAGTTATCTCATTTGAATATCACATAAGTCTAAATATCTTAAGAACTAAGTAAAATATGAAAAAGCTGTAAATTGATATTCCCCATTATTTTAAGAGTTCTTTCAAATAAGACAAATTTAATTTTCGTTTCATATATACTTTAAGGGATAGGTTGAAAATAGCTTTTAACGATGGCGCAATTATATTCGAAGACATCTTAAAATAAACTTAAAAATATATACATGTATGTACATTTAGAATTAGATACATAGATTTTTGAAAAGAAGATAATATATGTGATGGAAAACCTATTTGAAACTACAGTAGATTAAAAATAATGACTGTTAATGGCATTAATAACAGTCTTTATCATACTCGTATTTCCCTCAACCTTTCACATATCTAATTATATAGTTGTTAAGGATTTTAGCAGGTATTTTATCTATACCTGTTGCTTTTGAAGCTTTCAACTTTTGTAAAATAGAAATGATGTTGCTTACGGCTATCTCAGAAAAATTAAAGCGTGCATTCAAAAAAATTGCTACCTACACATCCATCAGTTATTGAGTCATCATCAATTGGTTCATTATTGGATTCAGCAGCCAGCTTGGATCCAATATTAATAAAATAATTGTGCAATAAGTTTATCATCTGAAATTACCATATCATTGATAAAAAGTTCGCTAACTATGGTCGATTTACTGAAGTTCTTACCCAATGAAATCGTTTACAGAGAAATTCTTGAATAGAATAGAATAAAACTTTATTTTGCGAAGGAAAAGACGTATTAACCGTAAAGGTTATCTAACATACGGCCCTCACAATATTACAATATTTACAAATACAACAGACATAACTATATAATACACTATAGTATTTCCATATATATATATATGGAAATAATGTCAAGTGATAAACTAGTCAAGTAGAAACACATTTACAATTCAATAAAAAATTACAATTGACGCAAAAAAGGTCTTCCAGATGGTTAATACAGGTAACTTTATGAAGAAAGTAATTACTGAGTTTGCGTTTAGTAGTAGTTAATCGTAACGTGAAAGCATCAGAAGTACATGCAGGTGACACGGCAAGCTGTTTGCAATCATTATCTAAGGCGTTAAAGAGAATTGAGGCGCTGTAGAGAAATGTTCGTTTACCAGAATTAGTACGCGGGTAAGGAAGCTTTAGGTCATATAAGCAGGCTCTAGTACGAGCGTGTTGTCGAGTGGCAGATAAGAAATTGAACATAAATTTAAAGGACGTTGCAGCATTAGGGTTGATTAGTATATTTAATAGTTTAAGAAGCTTTCTAAACTTAATTAGATCAAAAATTGGAATCCACTCAAGCTGGGAAAAAAGGAGAACAGAAAGAGTAGAATACTCAGCATCTAAGATAATGCGTGCTGCACGCTTTGGAAGGCGAAGAATTCTTTGCAAAAGTGTTTTGGAACAATTACCCCAAGTGACAGAGCAGTAAATAATATTGGCATGAATGCATGAGTTATAAAAACGAAGAGCACAATCTTTAGTTAAGAAAGGCTTAATCCGACGCAGTAATGCAAGCCTACTATTGAGGGTTAATGAACATAAGTTTCCGATGTGATTAGTCCAAGTTAAATGGCTGTCTAAGGTCACACCCAGTACTTTAGCTTGCGTGACATGTACAATTTCTTCGCTGTTTAATGTGACCGAGAGAGAACGATCAGAAATAATCCTTAATTGTTGGATGGAATGGCATGGTTTTAGTCTTGGATGTGTTAGCTACCATCTTGTTTTGCTCGGTCCAAGCTGAGATATCATTAGCAACAAGATTAAGATTTACATCAAGTCTTCATCTTGAAGTCTCGGACCTCTCTCGAAATCGGCTGTCCAGACTTCTGCCGCATTTATTTCCTTACTACATAAATCAAGCTGTGGTCAGAAATTCTAACACCAGAGCTAGAAATATTCTCTGGTTTATTTGCGAGAATTAAATCAATTAAGGTAGCCGATGTTCCCGTCACTCTCGTAGGTTCATTTATTAACTGATCGATTTGGTAAAGCGAATGTAGGAATTGCAGGTTTCGTGTGTAGGGATCTGGTGATGCCTACCCACAACCAACAATTCTTTGTCTTCTAAGTCACATTTACGGAAAAATAAATCACATTCATCAAACAGGGCCATGTCAGAATTTTTTTCCTTCTTCATGCCCGTGCAGCACTTGAGGAGTCGACAACAAACCACTTATTTATATAGACCCAGATGCCTCCCCTTCAGAATGCCCCAGGGGCATCTGGTGCTAGGACTATTTTAAATCCTTTAAAATACTTCTAAAACCAAGTTCGAAATGTATTGAAACTTGTTTCGAAACTAACAGTAAAACTCGTAGATGGTTAAATGAGTTCGCAAGCGTTCGATAGACGTTGAAATGTCTCTCAAAGCACCATTGAAATGTTAATCGCGGTCGGCAATGATTAATGGATGTTTTTCTATTTTTGAAACAGTGCTTCGGAGAAAAACAGGCCGTGCAAAATTAGTGCTTTTTTCAGAGTATGCCAGACCTGAAAACCGAAATCTAATTCAACGCTTCGAAACACCTGCTCTGCAGCTATGTTACAATTGGGAATATATATAAATTGGGAATTCGGCAAATTCTGATGCACTTTCTCGTGCTGGTTTTCACACGCCTCCAATTTCAAGTATAAAATACAAGTCCAATTTCGCAGACGTCTGATATCTTCTCTTACTGAGTGCATATCATTACCAGAAACTTGGGTCATTTGTACCACTGCTATATTCGCCTAATAATATATTAAAGATGGCAACAGCCGTTATTGCTGCAAATCAACAACCTAAAGCTGCATAGATTGCCGTTCTTCACTTCAAGCAAGAGTGCTGACGCCATCACTCTTTAACATTGAACTTGCTCTTTAATGGCTCGATTTTATACGCGTGACGTCCATGTTGGGGAAAACGTCGCATGCTTAAGCTCTTTAATTGAAAATGCTTCGGATGATAACAAGTATTTTACTACTAAATAGTAAATGGTAGCAACTCGCAGCACTTCACTTTTGATAAAAACTTCTAGTATAATTATGTATTCTAGAATTTCTAATGAGTGTGATTCTACTGTATTCTAATGTTTCTCATTATTCAGGTCATCGAGTTCTTTAGAATTCGCCTAAAAATTAAATCGTGCATGCATGTATGTATATATAAACAACCTGTAAACGACAATAAGGACTGTGAAATCAAGCAAGTTCAAATGCTTTTGGAAGTACAGACTATGCTAGAGAAAAATGAGGACCTTTATGTGCTCTCGAAGTAGACTGACTCATGCCGAATGCAACGCGAGTCGGCACTTCGCATCGCCCGTAACGGTTGTTGGTCAATTTGGCCAATTTCTACGGAACCTGTTTGCAAAGGTTACTATGGCTAACACTATGGATAGTGGCGCTTTCAGTGCAAAAATAAGACGAGCTAGGGAAGTACTTTGTCGTCGAAGTAAGCAAATGTTTTTTAGTTATAACTGTCGCACGCGCGCCACCATCTTGTCCCAAATTTCTGGTAATGTGGCTATTATAGACTATTCCACGTTATTCGATAGTTATGGTGTCAAAATAATGAAGAGAAAGACCGAAAGCCAGCACGCGGAAGTGCATTAGAATTTCAATTTTGTCAGTGGTCATGGTCATGCCGAATTTCCAATTTATTAAATAGATGTTAAAGTTTCAATTTTTATTGATTGTAAGTTGTAACATCGTTAGAATTAGACCTCGGTTTTCGGGTCTGGCATATTCTGAAAAGGGCACTATTTTTTCTCCCGAAGCACTGTTTCAAACTATAGAAAAACAAATACATTAAGTCATTGCCGACCGCGATTAACATTTCAATGGCGCTTTGGGAGACATTTCAACGTCTATCGAACGCGCTTGCGCAATCATTTAACCATCTAAGAGTTTTATTGAAATAAAAGTAGCGTGGCGCTGCGTAGGCAGTGTAGAAACAACAATCGAAATATAGTAAGGTTAGATATACTGCCGAAACAGAGAACGTAGGAGTAACGTTTCGAAGTCTAACGTTTCGAGCGAAGGCCCTTCGTCAAGGCGGTTTTCCACTAGGCGAAAAATGTCGCGCGAAGCGACATTTTCTTTTGTCTCGCAAGCTCTCGAGTGGAACTAATTAGCCAAGACAAAAGAAAAATGTCGAGTCGGTCGACAAATGTCGCCTAGTGGAAAACCGCCTTCAGAGAGAAACGTTTCTCTCTGACGAAGGGCCTTCGCTCGAAACGTTAGACTCCTACGTTCTCTGTTTCGGCAGTATATCTAACCTTACTAGCATGTGACTATTCTCTTCCAATGAGAATTGAGAAGACTTTGTGGATACTGGTGACCCGAATACTGTGGTCGTATATATCGTGATTACCGTCATCAAACTGTTACGGCACGGGCGTTTACACGATACCGGTTAGTATTCCATTTTCATTTCATGCCGTCAAGGAATCCGTCTTCATTTTGTGCCGTTTTCATGCCATTTTTGTGCCGGTATCGTGTAAACGCAAGGCCTAAACGGCATGATTTTGTTCCGTTTTCAAATTGTACCGGCATTGTGTAAACTGGGTCTTAAGAACAAGGGTTATACTAAACCCGAGTTACAAACATAGAAATGATAATTAAAACTAAGGCCTTGGCGACTGCCCCCCCCCCGAGGAAATCCTAAATATGATTTTTATAATATCACACTTTCTCCCAGAGTCACAGATTTTTATAATGTTTATTATTATTTTTTATTGGTATTCAGACAGTTATATAGTTAATAATTGCGCAACAACATCACATTTGTTCCCAGAGTCACAGAATAAAGAACTAACTAGTCGTTTAATATCATAACTCTGACAATGAGTTTTCGCGTTGCGTTCGCGCTTGATCCCGTTAGAGTAACTATTACTTTACAGTCATTTGCTACTCACTTTTCACCAAAATGTTTGGAAGTTCGTTTCAAAGTTCGCAAATTCGTTGAACTTCCTAATGAACTTCGTAACGAACTTCTGAACATTTAGGTGAAAAGTATAACATGTGTCTTTGTAAATATGTGATACTGTAGTTTTTAGACAAAATCTTTTGTAAAAATGAGAGAATATGTCTTAAAAAATATGTTTTAAAATGTTCAAAATTTTGCTCAAATATGATGTCAGATCGCGGGAAATGCCATTTCAGAGACTCAATTTTCAAAAATTTCCCGGGAGAGCATACCCCGTTTAAGCATGCGACGTTTTCCTCAACATGGACGTACACTTACTTCTCTTTAATAAATAAATATATTCCAGCGCCAAACAATGCCAACTTGACAAGAAAAGTTCTCGAGGAAGAATTAAGACAACGTGGTGTAGCGTAGCGCACAATTTAATGCCTGCCGCTGATCGGTAGACATTGCGTATACCGAAGATCATCGCCCACGAAATCCTAAGAATCGAGTTTGTAAACGCATATAAACTCGGCTCAGACCTCGTCAAGATTAGTGAGCTGCTCGCCTTACGGCTCGCAGCAAAAAGTAAAAAGACCTAAGTTTTCGATCGATTCAGGTTTTTACTCGAACCTTTATAAAGATCGTGCATTTTACCATGCAGTGACATGCGCGTGGAGAACAAAAACAGCAATTTCGTGCAGTTTCTACGAGATTTATTTGGTAAGACGTAAAGTATTACGTTTCTATATTTTTTTCTACAATCATTGATTTACTACAGTTACTATGCTAACAACTTGTTTTTTTAGTTTCCATGATAATTATTCATTTCCTGTGTGCCGTCTGTGTTCTGTTGAAAAAAAGAAGATCATTAATCTCTGAATGTTTCTTCCACTAATAGCAATTATTTATACCAATCATGTGTCTGTCTTCCTATCCGTCTACCATCCATCTATCCATCGGCTTCCTCCCTCCGTCCATCCAGCCATTCCTCCATCCATCCATCCACTCATAATTATAATAATAAAGAAAAAATTGCACAAATTCCATAAATATGTTCAAATGCGCATTACAATAAAATACAGTCATTCACCATCCCATCCGCTCGCTCGCTCGCTCACTCACTCACTCACTCACTCACTCACTCACTCACTCACTCACTCACTCACTCACTCACTCACTCACGCACGCACGCACGCACGCACGCACGCACGCACGCACGCACGCACGCACGCACGCACTCACTCACTCACTCACTCACTCACTCACTCACTCACTCACTCACTCACTCACTCACTCACTCACTCACTCACTCACTCACTCACTCACTCACTCACTCACTCACTCACTCACTCACTCACTCACTCACTCACTCACTCACTCACTCACTCACACATCTATTCAGTCAACCTATGGGAAAGTCAATAAATAAATTATTTTCTACAGAGAGTATGTTCGTGTATAGATGAAGCTTTAAAATCAAAAATAGAAAAATGGACCGGTATATTCTAATTCTGTAATCATACTCAAATAAATTGAGAGAGCCCTTTGAGAAACTTACTGAGAATCTTAACCTTGTAATATTCCTGTGAGGCATGCGCAAACACTAGCCAAATCTTTAGGAAAAAGAAACACAAATTAAATTCCAGTTTGGGACAGAGTATCATAGCTTGGTGTGATTTTCAAACGTATACTATAATATATAAAACGTACCATTCGTTGGTCTTGAAATGCACATGGCACAGAAATCTACCCCAGTTTTTATGATAGTATATTTATGATAGTTTAGTAAAACGATAAAAAGATCTAAAGGGGTATGAACCACTGATCTCTAAATAAACTGGATAGGCCCTTCCTATGGCCAGCAGTCAAACATTTCGTGGCAGTCCCGCCATCTTACGTAGTGGAACATATGACGCATTGCGGCCTTAGAACTTGTTCCCAATCCTATAAAGTTGACTGGCATAAGCAATCTTGACGTCAGCACGGTCATATCCGGGTGTAGGAATATTATGTGTGCAGTGCTGGGGCAGTCGGAAAAGCCGTAAAGCAAACAACAGATGCCGGTTCATATAAATAAGTTTTGTGGAAACACCACGTAAAATATTTCTTTGCTAAGCTTAGAAAAAACTTGAAAAAGAATTAATAGATGTCGGTTCGTTTAGTTTTCACTGTTTAACAACAAATACAGTCAAACGATGGCAAGTACACAACACGAAATATTGTTAAGGCATTAAGATTACTATAAAAGACCTGAAATTGAATTCTTCGTAGATTTTATAGTCTGTTTTTCAGTTTATATTATCGTGAAGTTTCTTCGTTGTCGGCACTGAAGAAAAACAACGAAATTTAAAGGTTTTATAGCTCAGTAACAGAAACAAATACAAGAAATTAAAGAGCTTAAGTACTTCTCGTGTCCTTACATTCGTTTAAATTTTCTTAAAATAACTCTTTTTGTCTGTTTTCAATCTACGAAAGCTATGAACTTCAGCGGCAGCCATCTTGGGTAGTGGTCACGTCATCATACAACTGGCACGCAAAATCCATCCAGTTTTTATAGAGATCAGTGGTATGAATGAATAGTTCTAGGTGACTGAAACCAAGATGACATAATCGCGACATCATCGTTTTCCAAACAGCTTTGTTTTTGCCGTCCACACTGGTACAGAAAAACGGCGTCTTTGAATGTCTCCACTCTGGAGAGAGTTTTCGAAACGCTCCGTTTTCGGGGTCACCGAAGACGTCGGATTAGTGTGGACGAAAGGCCTAACAGTATCAAAAAGTCTCCATTCTCGTTTGAAAACGGATAAGTGGACATGGCCGAGGAGGGATAGCCGTTAAAGTGTATATGAAACGAAAATTAAGTTTGTCTTATTTGAACGAACTCTTAAAATAATGGGGAATATCAATTTACAGCTTTTTCATATTTTACTTAGTTCTTGAGATATTTAGACTTATGTGATATTCAAATGAGATAACTTACTTATGGTTCGTTTTTTTCTAATTAACATATTCGAAAATCGTGAATATTTTTAAGATTATTAATCAAAATCACTTGTAGCTTGTCTTTCATGTTTAGTTGCATGAACTGTAGCAATATGCAAAGTTTCAAGTGATTTTGTTCAATAATCTTAAAAATATTCGAGATTTTCGAATATGTTAATTAGAAAAAAACGAACCATAAATTATCTCATTTGAATATCACATAAGTCTAAATATCTCAAGAACTAAGTAAAATATGAAAAAGCTATAAATTGATATTCCCCATTATTTTAAGAGTTCTTTCAAATAAGACAAACTTAATTTTGGTTTCATATACACTTTAATTTATGTTCATGCTTACAAGAACTCTTTTCAGCCTTTCTAAAAATGCCAGCCCTGTTGAGCGTTGCTTATATGAAAAACTTTCAGTCTTCCTAGGCCACACATATGTCGATTATCGTGAAACGCATTAGAGTTTACTGCTTATTTTTGTGGGGAAATAGGACTATTTTTTTATATAATAAACAAAACAAGACATGCATGAATGCTTGGAAATATGAAATTTATTTCTCGTGTTAACCAACACTCGAAATAAATTTCATATTTCCTCGCATCCGGCGGGCAGTAAGACTGCGCAATTTCTAGAGGGGGAAATTTTTGAGATTTGAGTCTCTGAAATGGCATTTCCCGCGATCTGACATCATATTTGAGCAAAATTTTGAACATTTTAAAACATATTTTTTAAGACACGTTCTCTCATTTTTACAAAAGATTTTGTGTAAAACTACATATTACATATTTACAAAGACAACGACAGTTATTTGTAACTCACTTTCCCCCGAGAAAATCCAAAATATGATTTTTATAATGTTTATTATTATTTTTTATTGGTATTCAGACAGTTATATAGTTAATAATTGCGCAACAACATCACATTTGTTCCCAGAGTCACAGAATAAAGAACTAACTAGTCGTTTAATATCATAACTCTGACAATGAGTTTTCGCGTTGTGTTCGCGCTTTATCCCGTTAGAGTAACTATTATTTTACAGTCATTTGCTACTCACTTTTCACCAAAATGTTCAGAAGTTCGTTACAAAGTTCGCAAGTTCGTTGGGAAGTTCAAAGTTCGTTTATAAAAATCATATTTTGGATTTTCTCGGGGGAGGGGAGGGGGGGGGGGGGGGGGGGCAGTTGCCCCTGCTGCTTGTCCTCACTTACTTGGATCTGGAACTGGGTTTTGGCATGCATTATTCACTGCATTTGTAATTTGATCAGTAAAGATTTTTACCAAGTCAATGCCGGGAAGAAAGAATCGCTTGTCGTCCACAGTACTGCAAGAAAAACGAAAGTTGTTACAAAATGTCTTCATAAAAACAAAAAAAATCCAAATAAGCAAAAAAACTGAAACGTTTCTTGCGCATCGTATATCATGTGTGGCAGTCACACAGGTTGGCCCCTAGAATGTCATTTCCCGGTCCCTATTTCAGAGCCAATCACCCTCAGTATGTAAATCATTTGCATTTCTAACGAAGCAGGGATTATTTTAACGTGCAGTGATAACCAATTTGTGCAGTGATAAATGAGATTTGTGCAGTGATAAGCGCAATTTTGCGCAGTGATAATTTTTTCTTTAATATTTAAGAATGGGTGTTATTCGTGAAAGGATTGCATCGGAAATTATGTTCAAAGGCACAATACATACTACATTCCAACATATACTATTTAATATCAATATTTAAATTAGCAAATACACAAACAAGACGATAAGTTAAAGGACCCTGGTCCACTATCTGATAACATTAAGCGTACCGTAAACTAACAGCCTTATGCCCTTAATTTCAACTTTCAAGATACATGAGTATAACTACTATAGCAGGCCTTACCGCCCTAATAAACAAATCGCTATTGCAGACTACCCAACGGTGCCAACCAGCCAACTCCACATAACATGCTTGAGGCTTCTCTCAGGTCGATGTGTCTGTCCCCGTGTGCTACTGTTTGACCATTGTTATTTTGAAAATGCGAATGTATGCTGTGCAAATGGATTAAATCATTAAAAATTGGGAAAAGGAGGGCCGCTTTATATGTATACTATGACAGTATATGACTAGTTGATTACTGACGAGCTACCGAGCTACTCAGTGCTCCATCGCTGTTTAACGTGCTACTGAAGTTAGATTTTATGCCTTTTTCAGCTCTGTGCAGTGATAAAAATTCCTTAAAATAATCCCTGTAATGAAGGATTTATGTAATAGATACAGCATAAGCAGCCGAGCTGTATCTGATTTACAAGGCGAGCTGCAAGTGAGCCGTTGTAAGTCGTGACGAGACGCCTGTGCGTGAAATCGTTTAAACGTGGAGAAGATGCTGCACAACACCTCCCACACGATCTTGACAGTGAGAAAATCTTGATCCAATGGCAAGGGTGTCCAAGACGATTGGAGATATCCTCTCTGCTGCAGCCTTTACTCCGCTATCGCAACCGTTGGGAAAGAGGCATTCTTTCCTCGTCCACCTGCTCCATCGTTCCAGGACTTCACCCCAACTCTAGGGCAAGAGGATTTACTGTAGGGGGTATCTCCCTTAGCCCATCCCGATCAGGGTATTGCCGCAGGGCAACGCAGGTTTGAAGTCAGAGTTTACCCTTCTCTTAGATGGGTTACCGGCCAAGGCTTAAAGAGTCCCATCTACCCTTTCGTTGTGACCCTAACATGGGTGGCTTAGGGGTCACTAGCACTTGCCAAAGGTGCTACCCCAGACGTCCATATTCCCGTGGCAGGCTAAAGCCCATGCTTGTCCTGCCCCAGTGCCCCAGTGAGCCGTCGTAAATCAGATACAGCTCGGCTGCGAATGCTGTATCTTTCTTAAAATACAAATGCATCTATAAGTAATCAAGTTCACCAACTATTTTGGGGATACGGTCTGTTTTAGCCGAAATAATCGAAGCTAAAGTTTATGGAAATCAGGACGATGCTGTATCCGATTTACAACCACTGCTACGGTATTGATTTCTTTTGTGTTTTCGTCATGAATTATTAATGAGTATTTTAAGCGAGATAAAACCTCACGGATAACAAAGGAAACCGATTCAATCATGAACTAATACAGCTCTTTTATATATTAAAACTCGTGCTACTCATTCTTATCTCGCGAATAGCGTTTTCATTTTTATATATCACACTATAAAAAGGAAACTCACCTGCGTTTTACCATCTCTATATTATCAAATAAAAATTACAAAATGGGTTTATTAGGTTTGTACAAGCAAAAAACATCTAGCAATACTTGAACGTAGGTATTATTAATTTAAGTATTATTAAAATCCTTGATACGTTCCCACTGTCGTACCATACGCACACTATTTTTATTTCATTGTTTGTAAATGTAGATATGCGAAAAAAGAAGGAAAAAACCCCGCCATAAAAGAAATACCAGTAGTCAAGTTACCACAATTGCACAAAATCAACAACATCATTACCTTCATCGCCAAAACCGCCGCCGAAGATACCAACACATTCGCAAGCTGTCTTGAAGAGGGGAGGAACTGTTAGAAAAATATAATATATATTTCAAATATTATACAACATTGCAAATAATAATAATAATAATAATAATAATAATTATAATATCTTTTTTTAAAAAATTGTAGACTCAATTTTTACCCAAGAAAAATCATGGTTTCTTAGTTTTGTAAAAAAATGAATCTACATAATAATTTTTAAATCTTCTAATTCAAGGAATGTTTTAATACGAAAAAAAATCAGAAGTCACCAAACTCATTTTTGAAATAAATTGGCTTCAATGTAAATTTGCGGCCATTTTGAAACGTCATTGTTGTCATAGCAACTGCTAAAACACTTCATTTATTTTAAAACAGTATCCCCCCACTGATCTCTAAATAAACTGGATGGGCCCTTCCCTATGGCCAGCAGTCAAACATTTCGTGGCAGTCGCCGCCATCTTACGTAGTGGAACATATGACGCATTGCGGCCTTAGAACTTGTTCCCAATCCTAAAGTTGACTAGCATAAGCCGGGGGTAGGAATATTATGTGTGCTGTGCCGGGGGAGCCGGGGGAGTAAAGCAAACAACAGATGCCGGTTCGTTTAGTTTTCACTGTTTAACAACAAATACAGTCAAACGATGGCAAGTACACAACACGAAATATTGTTAAGGCATTAAGATTACTATAAAAGACTTGAAATCGAATTCTTCGTAGATTTTATAGTCTGTTTTTCAGTTTATATTATCGTGAAGTTTCTTCGTTGTCGGCTCTGAAGAAAAACAACGAAATTTAAAGGTTTTATAGCTCAGTAACAGAAACAAATGCAAGTACTTCTTAAGTACTTCTTGTATCCTTACATTCGTTTAAATTTTCTTAAAATAACTCTTTTAATTTTGTCTGTTTTCAATCTACGAAAGCTACGAACTTCAATGGCAGCCATCTTGGGTAGCGGTCACGTCATCATACAACTGGCACGCAAAATCCGGCCCAATGGCCCATCCAGTTTATATGGAGATTAGTGGTTATAGCAACAAAAAAATGCTTACGAGATTGATAGACTGCCTTGCATGCACCAGCTACTATCTGTTGGACTTGTACTAAAGCCGGAATAAATCTTTTCTCATCATCGCTAAAGAAAAATTAAAGTTGAAAAAGAGCAATTAAAGTTGTAATCGCACCCTATAGCAAAGAGAACAATGGAGAATATGAAACATATAAATCATTTAACGACACAAGTAATCAGAAAGGAAGGGAACGAACTGGGGGCTATCATCCTTTTTGGGCCATCAGCACAAGCCGAAAAATCTTCTATAAAAACCCCAAAAATTTTGGAAATAATAGCCAAAACCACCCGAAGACGAACAACTTGAAAACCCAAGATATGGATTAAGACAAGACAAAGATGAAACGGTTATATTTCGACTTTATTACAAAGTCATCATCAGACAAAGTGACTTAAATTAAATATATACGTTCTTTATATTTACAAGGAAATAAAACTGATAATAGGCTTAGTGTTAAATTACAACGGTGAAAGTAGGATTACAAAATTTAAATTTAAAATTTAAATTTTCGAAATATGCAAAAGAGGCTTGTTGCTGCGAACCGTAAGGCGAGCAGCTCACTAATCTTGACGAGGTCTTGGCCGAGTTTATATGCGTTCACAAACTCGATTCACAGGATTTCGTGGGCGATGATCTTCGGTATACGCAATGTCTACCGATCAGCGGCAGGCATTATTAAAGATGGCAACATTAAAGATGGCAACAGCCGTTATTGCTGCAAATCAACAACCTAAAACTGCATAGATTGCCGTTCTTCACTTCAAGCAAGAGTGCTGATGCCATCACTCTTTAATGGCTCGATTTTATACGCGTGACGTCCATGTTGAGGAAAACGTCGCATGCTTAAGCTCTTTAATTGAAAATGCTTCGGACGATAACAAGTATTTTACTACTAAATAGTAAATGGTAGCAACTCGCAGCACTTCACTTTTGATAAAAACTTCTAGTCTTAATCCATATCTTGCATGGGTTTTCAAGATGTTCGTCTTCGGATTGGACATAACGGTGGCTACATATTCTGTCCACAATACTTATTCCAATAACATAAAAATTTTCTCTATGTGTTACAATCGTTGTGGTTGAAATGCTGCACCCTTGCTACAACGAATGGCTAGAGCGTGAAAATAAAAATAATATACAAAAACCATTACTAAACAATCTCACCTCTCACTTTCAGCAACATCTTTCGGGTGTGGCAAAGCATTAGAGAAGGCAAAAAGCCCACAAACTAAGAGAAACGCTCCAAAAAATTTCATCGTATGTCGACGAGAAAAGAATATACTTGTATTTCAAACTTCACTGCTCCAGAGAACTCGAAAAAGTAACACGTCTTTAAAATCGCGGACTTTTATACTCTTCGAAAACTGTAAAGGCGCAACGCGTACATGGCAAAAAAATGATCGCTTTGGAATTCCTGTCAAATTAACCACCTGGTTCTACAGTTTACACATGTGAACAAATATTCGGCCTACAATACCGGCAAATCACTTGAATGCAAAAATTATATTACATATCTTGGAGTCCTTCTTGATACTCATTTAAGTTCTATTGCTTTAAAAATTAGAAAAAAATGTAGGTATTATTGCAAAACTCAGACATTTTGTATCATTGCATACATTAGTTAACATATACAGATCACTTGTCCAGCCTTATCTTACATGGTATACTTGCATGGGGACGGGCTGCTATAAATCATTTATAAATAAACTGTTAATCCTTCAAAAACGCGAAAAATTTTTGAGATTTGAGTCTCTGAAATGGCATTTCCCGCGATCTGACATCATATTTGAGCAAAACTTTGAACATTTTAAAACATATTTTTAAGACACGTTCTCTCATTTTTACAAAAGATTTTGTCTAAAACTACAGTATTACATATTTACAAAGACAAGGACAGTCATTTGCAACTCAGTTGGCACTTTTCACCAAAATGTTCAGAAGTTCGTTACGAACGTTACGAACGGAGTGTCCACAATTTCTATAATTATTATTAACTAGTCCTTCAGTACAATTCTAATCTAGACTTTTGACTTCGTTCTTTGATAAATATTACCTTATGCTTTGATAAATATTACTATATATTACTATACTAGCAAATTGCTATCTGTGGGTAATGTTAGTTATATTATTTTGCTCTGAATAAAATTGTTGTTGTTAAAATAAAATGTTGTTGTTAATTGTTGTGCAACGCGTACATGGCAAAAAAATGGTCGGTTTGGAATTCCTGTCAAACCACCTGGTTCCACAGTTTACACATGTGAACAAATATTCTGCTATGGTCATTGTTTCATTAAAATATGGCGTGAAAACTATTAACCAAAATTTGAACAAAAAAGCATTGGTCAAGACTACAAACATTCTAAATGCTGTTATATGTTTGTTATCTTCATACAATGTGTTCAATGCAGAGTACCCAAATGGTGGAAATGGGCAAAGTAAAAATGTATTTTTGTTCTTGGAACACTTGCTAATTTCGGCACAAGGAAAATCCCTGCCAATGGGAGTTGAAAACTTTTTAAGCAATTTTAATTTGGTATAACTAGAGATTAATGTATTTGAGTGGAGACTTTTTAATTGTGTAGTATATAAGATATTTAAGTGGAAACTTTTTAATTGTGTAGTATATATAAGATATTTGAGTAGAGACTTTTTAATTGTGTAGTATATAAGATATTTGAGTGGAGACTTTTTAATTGTGTAGTATATATAGGATATTGAGTGGAGACTTTTTAATTGTGTAGTATATAAGATATTTGAGTGGAGACTTTTTAATTGTGTAGTATATAAGATATTTAAGTGGAGACTTTTTAATTGTGTATGGGCAAGGTAAAATTGACGCAAGCCTGTTTTGAAGACCTGAAATTTTGAAATGGAAAGCATGTGTACTGTAGCATATAATGTTAGCGTGCTACCTCTGAGCGCTGGTTGAAGAGCGTTGTTAACTCCATCACTACCTGGCGTTAGACAGAGAAAAAGAGTGAAGTCTGCATGCAGTTCGAAAACGAACCAACCATATATGGTAGACAAATTAGTGGGGAAGTATACCCACACCACTCCAGCTGTATGTGAACTACATTGGTTACCAGTTTCTTCACGAATTCATTTTAAAATTTTATTACTGACATTTAAGGCAATCTATGGGCTATCACCATCTTATCTTAGTGATTTAATTACTATTAAGCCAAAGTCTGCTTACAGCCTCAGGTCCAATGACAGTCTGTTTCTCGAGCGCCCCACAGGGAAAATGCTGCCGACACTTGGGGCCAGATCCTTCACTGCTGCTGCTTCTGAACTGTGGAATAGTCTCCCGAACCATATTCGCGAAATTAAATCGATAAGCATTTTCAAAATGACAATTAAGACCTATCTTTTTCAGGCAGCTTTTAGTAATTTTTAGTCTAACTTTAAAGCTTATATGTTATATAAGTTTTATATATAGTCTTATTTTAACTCTTTCTCAATCAGGTTATTTTTTTATTATTAGAATTATCATGTAATGTAAATTATCATAGTGTATACAGGCATTTCAATTTTGTGAAGCGCTGTTGATCAGCAAATGTAAATAGCGCTATTATAATATAAGTAATAAAATTATTATTTATTATTATTAAAAGTAGTACTATGATGAAAAACTCGTCAGTTTTTTTTTATCTTATCATAAAGTACATTTAAAATGAGGATGAACGGCGTTTGTGGTTTGTCAATATCTCATCTCGTTCAAGAGATATTCACGTTTTTGAAATGTGCAAATTATATGACTAATGACGTCATTTACTCCAAACGAGCGAAATGATAATCGTAAAATTAGGAATATCTCTAGAAATAAACAATAGAAAGTGCTAAAATTTTGCATGCTTATAGTATTAAATAAAATACGTTTCACTGTGAAACTTTAGCTGTTTTCGTGGAAACTGCTGGTTCCTGGCCTCCTCCAATGATAAAATTAAATTTGCTTATTTATCAACAATCAAGTAGCGTTTACTCCAGCGAATAAAAGTGAAGATTAGAGCTTATGTAAGCATCGTAATTCAAACGTTTAAATCTTTCTATTTTTAAACAACGAGGAAAAAATGATAATTCCCTTTTTAAGGTTTAGAGTAACCTGAGAACATGCGTTTATCATGTCAATCACAAAAGTTCCACAGAGAAGTGTATTTTATCGGATACTATAAGCATACAAAGTTTAAGCACGTTCTATTATTTATTTCAGGAGATATTCCTTATTTTACGATTTTCCTTTCGCTCGTTTGGAGTAAACGACGGTATCAGCCATATAATTTGCATATTTCAAAAACGTGAATCAAGGGAGCACGTTAGAATGTGATAGTTCTCGTAAATAAGCTAAACTTTACTTACCTAAAGTTGTTGACGTTTTGTGCGAGTTGCAGCGGTTTTATCGAACTCGGCGACTCGCACAAAACGTCAACAACTTTAGGTAAGTAAAGTTTAGTTTATTTACGAGAACTATCACATTCTAACGTGCTCCCTTGCGTGAATATCTCTTGAACGAGATGAGATATTTACAAACCACAAACGCCGTTCATCCTCATTTTAAATGTACTTTATGATAAGATCAAAAAAAGACTGACGATTTTTTCATTGTAGTGTTCGAATATATATATATATATATAAAATATTAAACATTTTTATGGTCTACAAATATCATACCGACAGTGCAACAAAAAAGCAGCCATTTTTATCCATATTGTGCAGAAAAATATTTTCTAGACGCTAAGTAGATCGCAAAATAGAAATTGAGATCTATCTAACATGGCGGCATAAGGCAAAATAATGCATGTGCCAAACCTACTTTTCTGAAAAATGATAGACGACACTTTGCCTTTGGCAAATGCTATATCACACATATTCATTTACTACGCGTAAAAACCTGTGGACACATGTTTACATGGAGAATCCGATCTGCTTGGAACATTGTTTTCGGTTTTGGAACACTATTTTCTGTGCTTCTCTCCATGTCCGCCATTTAGCACGACACGCACTAACTTCACTCATGCGTATCAAGTCATTTTCAAGTCAAACCGTGTTTAGATGAATCAGGGATTTTGGGTGAAGGAAAATTCGAGTGTAGAATACATACATTTTAAGACCAAATCGGGACCAGTTGCGAAAAATGCAACTACACATGCAGGCCTTCCGGCAGGAATTGAACCCACGACCTTGCGATTCTATAGTGCAATGCTCAATGCTCTGACCATGCACTGAGCCACGGAGGCCGTTGCCGAGGGCTTGATCGCGAGTTCTGTATACATTAAGGTGGTAATGCCAGATTGGAGACATTCAAGTCCACTCCACTGCGTGGATTAACTTCAGCCATCCGTTTCGATCAGATCGAAAACTTTCAATCTTCTTCACGTAAACAAGGTGAAACAACATGCGAGATTTGACTTGAACACTCAATCCACTTCATGTAAACAGGGCCTAAGAAACACTTGCTTTGCATTTCGATTGCATTCCCTCGGATTAGCGGCGTAGTCATGGCGTTCTTATTCAAGTCAAGCAATGCATGTCTGTATTAAACCAGCTTTGCTTTGTTAATCACTTTTTAATTTTTTGCTATGCGCATTTAAGTTAACACAAACACATTGCAATTAACCCTTTCATACATGGCTATAATTACAAGACGTCTCCCTCGGACGAGTAAAATTGTCTGGCATTAGAGTAAAAAAGATAAAATTGTCGAACAACAATGCAATATGAAAGGGTTGAATTCAAGATTACCAAAGCAATCATTAAAGAGCTTATGCAGCGAAAAATAAGCTCGGGAGAAACTCTCTTATTTAAAAGAACTTTTGAAGTTACAAACATTGACATTTGCAGCTCTTCCATATCTCACTTCGTTCTTTAGATATCGAGATTTGTTTTATACGCAAATAACATCACTTAGACGTCACATTGCATAACGACTTGTTGGAAAATCTTGAATCTCAATTTGAGATTATTTAACGAACTCATTTTTAACTGTGCATGTGCTTCTATGTATCGCAGGACATTATACATGAAAAGTTTCAAGAGATTTACTTGAATTATTGCAAGAATGGACATGATATTCTAACAAGTCATTCATTATACAGTGTGACGTCTAGTAAGTGATGTTATTTGCATATCACGCAAATCTCGATATCTACAGAACGAAGTGAGATATGGAAGAGCTGCAAACGTCAATCTTTATAACTTCAAAAGTTCTTTTAAATAAGAAAGTTTCTCCCATGCATAAGCCCTTTAAGAAAGTATCATTATATGGCCGAGCTTCATATTTTTAAAATCATTTTTCAATGTCAATGCTTCGTGGTTAAACCGACACCTAAATTTATAGTTTTAGATAAATGTTTAGCAGAAAAAACAATATCAATTAAAAACAAAATTACAGAAAATACAGGTGAGTAATTATCACTTAGAGTGCGCGAATTTTTAATCATTTAATCAATTATTATATGGAATTGTATGGCTGAACTTTGCTTTCAGGTCATTACGCCAAATGGCGCACGTTGATTGATCGCTGAGAGGTCCGAAAAAGCGCCTTATCGACCCAGTGGGAATGCATTACACCTTTTTAAATGACCTGCACGTTTTGGGAGAACATTTCTGAATTAGATAATTTGGTTGGAATACGTCTTGAAACATTTAGTGTTTTTGCTTATTTTAGAACTACTTTTTTAAAAACGCAGAAAATGCTTAACAGCATTACAGCAATAACAGGTTAAACATGAAACGAAACGAAGAAGCTCAAAAGTATTGAGGCAGAGTCGGGCTGGTCCTATGTGCCATTGTGCCAATGGCACATGCGCCTCCTTAGGATGCCATTACTACGCCCCTTTCCCGTTGTATAATATTATATTTGATATGTAGTGCAATTCCTATTTAAAAACCCGATTTTGGATTTGTAGTCGTTTTACGTTTTAATCAGTATGGTACAGCTAATAGTATATTACGATTAAATAATATTTTAGTACGCTTCACGCAGCTGACAGCCTGACATGAAATAGTCACCTAATTAATGGTACACACAATGTGAGTTGATTTGTCCATGTATGACGACATGTCCTCGTGATGTATGTCTTGCATGTTATGGTGTATTCCTATATAAAATGAGTATATTTGAATATTTTGTTTGGTATTTTATATCCTTCAAAACTCTTTCAACCCCCCTCAAAATGCAGGAAATGCTATTTCAGAGACTCTAAAATTCAAAATTTTCCGGGAGGTATGCCTCCGGATCCCCGAAGGTGCGACTGTGCAACCAACTTCTAGGCGCTCCTTGCCCCACATGTGGTAAGTATTGCCTGTTTTGCCCCCTTGTTAAATATTCTGAAAGAAACCCTGACGGCGCCCCTCTCCCTAATGGCACCGCTCCTAATACGAAGCCAGTACGACTTTGTATTAAGGTAAACAGCAACAACTGAAAACGCGAACGATGAGTTAAAAACAAACAAGACGGCTAGCACGGTAACAGAGGAGAATTTGTCTGGCGTTAAGGCCATGGCCAAACGCTTTCAACATTTCATTCAACATCGTTCAACACTGTTGAATTCAACCGTGATTCAACATGTTGAAAGCGTTTGGCCACCCCTGTTGAATGATGTTGAACATTGTTGAATGGTGTTGAATGATGTTGAACGAAATTTGAACATGTTGAAATTTTCGTTCAACACGCGTTCAACAATGCTGAACGATGTTGAATGAAATGTTGATAGCGTTTAGCCAGGCCTTTTAGAGTCAAAAAGATAAAATTGTCCCACAACAATGCAAATGAAAGGGTTGAATGGGTTGAATTCAAGATTACTAAAGCAATCATTAAGAAAGTATCATTATATGGCCGAACTTTATATTTTTAAAATCATTTTTCAATGTCAATGCTTCGTTTAAGCCGACACCTAAATTTAGAGTTTTAGATAAATGTTTAGCAGAAAAAACAATATCAATTAAAAACAAAATTACAGGAAACACAGGTGAGTAATTATCACTTACAGTGCGCGAATTTTTAATCATTTTACAATCAATTGTTATATGGAATTGTATGGCTGAACTTTGTTTTCAGGTCATTACGCCAAGTGGCGCACGTTGATTGATCGCTGAGAGGTCCGAAAAAGCGCCTTCTCGACCCAGTGGGAATGCATTACACCTTTTTAAATGACCTGCACTTTTGGGGAGAACATTTCTGAATTAGATAATTTGGTTGGGAAATTTTGAACAATAATACGTCTTGAAACATTTAGTGTTTTTGCTTATTTAGAAGTACTTTTTTAAAAACGCAGAAAATGCCTAAAGTGCTTATATCACTTGTGTGGTTTTAACGTATTTAAATAGAGCAGAAAAAATCAGTTAATAAGTTATTTTGCCGTTTTTGATTTAGTCAAATAGTTCCTGACATATTGGCTTCTGAACATGCCAATTCTCAAAAATTTCCGTCGTTCATTTTAATACCTTGGGGGCCTGGGACTCAGGAACGAGTCAATCCAAAACAACTACGTTTCGGCTTATTGATTCACAAAAACACATATATTTGCTGAAAAATTGAAATGTCGAGCTCACACCCGTTTTCCAGTATGCACGAGAGTTCCAACTAAGAAGACGGTCGTCTTAGGTTCCTGAGTCCCAGGCACAAAATGAACGACGGCAATTTTTGGCGAAAAGCCGAAATTGACATGTTTAAACATAGTCAATCGAGATATGGTCTGGAAACTCAGCTAAAGTCTTTGGTCTATCTTTTTGTTCGCCTTTATGCATTTTTGTGCACGGTGCACGGTCACTGAACACATTGTATTTTGGTATAATGAATGAATTGTCCAATAGCAACGTTTCAGTTCAATCACTCAACCGTGCTATTTAAATATTAATAAACCTAAAACAAAGGATGTGCACGGTGTAAGGTACGGTTCAACATAAAATCACAGCTCATTATAGGCGCTTTGAAGTTTGCCGAGTCTCCAGACCATATCTCGATTGACTATGGTTTAAAGGCTTATATCTCAGAAACTATAGATCCTTTTCATCTGACGTCACGGCGGCCATATTGGTGTACCAAAACAATGAAATGGCGGCCATATTGGTGTACGGTATGGGAATTAACTCTTTGTTATTCAAATATTTCGTATTGTTGCACCACCCCAATGGGGCGACCGATCACGTGAGTGAAAACGATCTATTAAAGTAAATCAAAAACGGCAAAATAACTTATTAACTAACCTTTTTTGCTCTATTCAAATATGTTAAAACCCCACAAGTGATATAAGCATTTTAACAGCATTACAGCAATAACTGTTTAAACATGAAACGAAACGAAGAAGCTCAAAAGTATAAAGATAAACATCAACATCTGAAAACGCGAACGATGAGTTAAAAACAAACAAGACGGCTAGCACTTTGACATGCAATTTGCATGGCACCCAGCTGTTACGAGAAACGCCATGTTTTTATCTTCAAGTGAGTATATCAAAAAGCCAAAACACAAAGACCTTCAGAGGCTGTCTGTGTTTCAACATTGTGTCGTTGGTCGCCCGTTTGTCGTTAATGAATGTTAAGCTTTCGCTTAAAGCTCTCTCATTCTTAAAACTCGATTAATGTGTTGCTTTCGGCTATTTCGACAGTTTTCTTCGGCCGAAAACTCCAATACATTTTTATTGCCACCCAACTTCATACTAATTGTTTTCGTCCGTCACAAAACATTCTGGACGATACAAACAAGTACGACATGTTGAAAATGATCTTCGTGGGGCCCACGAACTGTAAAATTGTTGGGTATCGAGGGATATTGTAGGATAGAAAAAGTGATTATACTAATTTATGCATTTTATTCGACTGCATTTCCGTCGAATTATGCGACACAGCTCGTCGCATAATTCGACAGCGTCGAATTAAATGCGACGCGTCGAATAAAATCAGTTTAGACGTTGCATTTCCGTCGGATAAAATTGGTCGCATTAAATGCGACGAATTAAATGCGACGGAACTTCGACGTCTAAACCAAGCCTAACAGAGCAGAATATTGAATTCACAATTAACGGCGCCCTGGATCTGACAAGCGTTCACACAGAAAGCTTTTCATTGCTTTTTTAGCTATTTCGTGGCTTTGAGGCTTCGAATTATTGAGTAAAAAGCGTGGGCACCACTTTGGGCACTCAATCAACGTTCCCAGAGCCCACGTTCCCCTTGCCCAGCGGGCGGGTGACGAAAGGCTCTGAGATAATCCGTTTCACATCGATATTTCATTGGCTGATGAACATGATTACTCTTCTTCCGGATAACAAGAATCCTGTGATGACGTAAACGGATTATCCCAGAGCCTCTCGTTTCCCGCCCGCTGGGTAAGGGGAACGTGGGCTCCAGGAACGAGATTGCCTCAAACGCTATAACTGACCAATCGCAGTAAGGCAAAGGTCAGGGTCACGTGGGGAGTGAGACAAGCCCACACCTCATCGACTTCGTCTCGGCTATATTATTCACTGTTATTCACCTCGCCTTCGGCGAATAATTGTTAAATATACTTATTATATATATTAATAAGTATAAAAGTTGTGGATACTTCCATGTTTAAAATTCCATTATTGCTAAGCTTTCGTCCCGTTAGCTAGGGACGTCTGCACAGCTTATACAAAAACGTAAAATACTAACAGACAATTGACTCTTTACAACTTTTATTATTAATTTAATAGGCGATATACAAGACATATATAATACTCCACTGCAGTTAGCATTATGTTATTCGAGGCAAGGGAGCAAGGAGAATACAATACACAATTATAACATAGCTTTGATATAGCAACGTTTTGGATTGGCTGTTGTGCGTGCTCCATTTAACAATTAGACAACGAGTCCGAGTTGTCTATGAGCGAATAGTCAACTCAGGCTTCGCCTTCGTTGACTATTCGCGCATAGACAACGATGACGAGTTGTCTAATTGTTTTAGTATACACCCTGTACTTACTTTAAAAAATACAGTTTTTCTAGTGCAAACTGACGAAAATGTTGTGTTATTTAACCATCCGTGAGCGGCAAGTAAAAGCAGATTTAATTAATAGAATACGGTTTAATTGTATTTCGTTCCTTACCATTAAAAATCTTCACGCCATATTTTGTGGCGTTTTTAGTTTTCTCAGGGATAGAATTTTCTATCAAACTCTCAAAAAATTCCTCCCGAAACGTCTGCAAAACGAGAGTTTACTGCCATATTTTTTCAGGTTTGTTTTCATTTTTCTCAAACGTTGTCCATCACGAATAGACAACGGTTGAGTAGCCAATCAGAATGCAGGATTTGCAATAGACGATGGTTGGGTGTATACTAAAACTCGATGGAGCACGCTAAACCATGAGCCATTTCTTAAATATATAGAAATAATTAATATTTGTATTCCAACTGCATGCAAATGTAAAGCGTTAAAGAACATATTATAAATAAAAAATACGCTCAATCTAAGTGATAATTTTACACACCTCTATTTTTGTAATTATCTTTTTAATTGATGTTTAGTTTTGTGCTAAGCACTAACGAAATACAGTTTTAGACGTCGGTTCAATCACGATTAATAATATAAAGCAGAACATATAAAAAGAACCAGCCTTGGCGCTGTTTTCCAGTTGAGAGACCTGCAGCAAGATGAGGCTTCTCACAATTTCAGCTTTGCTTATTGCAACCTGTGCTATCTTCCTGGGCGTTGGTCAAAGCGAAGAAACAGCAAAGATCGAAGATGTTAAAGAATCGCCGATTGAAAATGATTTGACCGATGTTGAAAAAGAGGAAAAACTGTAAGAAATTATGCTTTATTTCTTTCATGTTTTATTTTTTGTTTTTTAATTGTTGGATATCTTACATGAAGTATTGATATTATTTTTTTAATCTTTTATTATATTGATTTATGTATCTCTTTGAACGACGAGCAGAATAAAAGATTTACCCAATACTTAGTGTAGATATTATCATGCGCTTTTTTGCAGCTACCAAGCGAATATACCTCGTCTATCTTCCTTCTATTGTCAACACGCGTGAAGAATGTTGTGCTGCCCGCCGTGAACAAGTTGTCAACAAGTTGTTCACTTATGTTTCGAACAACTTGTTCACGAATAAATCAACAGTCATGAACAAGTTGTTCCAACAGCACATTTTTATAGCCAACAACGTTGTTCGCACATGATACAACATGTTGTAACAGCATGACGAAATAACAACGATGAACAACAATGTTACAACAATGGTGAACATGGTTGATGTATCAACACGTTCTTCGGTTGTTACAACATGCGTGAACAACGGTTGTTGTTTCATCAAGCTGTAACAACTTGTTGAAACAATGATGAACAATGTTGTTCATTTATCAATGTTGTTCACATATGTCAACAAGTTGTTACAGCATTGTTCAGGCAACAATGCTGTAACAACTGGCGAGATTTTTACGCGTGTAGATTGAGAATTATTAGCCTAGTTTCAGACATATCTCAACTATGACTGAGCTATCGAAACCCCATGCATATAGGCATATATCTGTTGAGTTTTCAAGTGCTAAGTTACTTTAACACTTGAAGAATTTCATTTTATGTAAAAAAGAGGAAAAAACTTGACTGAATTGTTCTTGTTTTATTATAGACTTGATTCGTTTGAACGTGACGAGGCTAACAACGACAAGGATGAGGAAGACGGGAAAGGCGACGAGGACGAGGACCGAGGTGAATTGCCAGAGGAGGAAAACAAAGTTGAGAAAGAAGACGAGAATGATGAGACTGATTCGAGTTCTTTGAGGTATGTTTATGTTCTAATATACATGCATGGCCATGCTCTCTGTACAATTTAATATAACTTTTTAATTGCTTTTGTAGAATTTTGTTAATACTCTACATTTCTTGGAGCTGTGATAAAGATCGATTTAACCAATTTTCATATTGGTTGAATATACCTCTTCAATTTTAACCAATTTAAAACTGGTCACAATAGCGACTTTTAACCAATTTAAAATTGGTCACAATAGCGACTTTTAACCAATTCAAATGGGTTCTCTCAGATTCGTTGCCTTGACCAATATTTATCGGTTGTAACAACCAATATTTATTGGTTGAGCTTGTGCTAATCAATTGATATTGGTCAATATAACTACTGGTATTGGTTAAATCAACCAATATCGAATGGTAAGAAAAACCAATACGTATTGGTTGTTTTAACCTGTGTAATTTTGGGTATTTCAACCAGATTATTTTAGTTGAAATAACCAATTTTTCCTGGTTACTGTAACCATATGTATTGGTTGAATCAACCAATTTTAAGCTGTCAAAACGACCAATGTTTTATAGGTTAAAATGGCCAATACTTATTGGTTGTTTTAACCAATATAATTGTAGTTATTTCGACCTCAACGAATTTGGTTGAAATGACCTGTTTTTAACTGGTTCTCTCAGATTCATTCAAATAACCTTTTTTTGTTGTTTCAACCAATCAGTTTTTACAGTGCATGTGTGAAAAAGAGTTCTCAATTTTGATTGACCAAGAGCCAAGGTTATCTTTACCAGGTTATCTAAACTTTTATATGCTTTTTCTGTTATAGCAAAAATAAAGTTAATGGTTTGGAAGAAACATCGTCAGATACGGAAGACAGTACCACTGGTTCATCTAAACGCTGGATCTTTAGACGTCGCAGGTGGCGACGTTTTGGGCGACGTTTTGTAAGGAAAGTAAGAAGAGTGGCACGAAAAATACGAAGATTTGGCAACAGAGCAGTACGGAAAACAACGAGATTTGGCAACAGATTGATAAGATTTGGGGTTCGAAAAACAACAAGATTTGGCAACAGATTGATAAGATTTGGGGTTCGAAAAACTAGAAGATTTGGCAACAGAGTGATAAGATTTGGCGGCAGAGTACTAGGGAGCGCAGGAAAAATTAGCAACAACGTGATAGGATTTGGCACTGGAGTTGTAGGTGGTTTGGGCGACAAAATAGAAAATCCCTTTCTTGATATAATGGCAAGGAAACTAAAACTTATCAAGAAGAAGTTTGGAAAAACCTGTAGATTGATAAAATTCTCTGTCGGTAAGAACGAAGGAAGGAAGGAAGGATTGAAGGAAGGAAGGAACTAACTAGCTAACTAACTAACTAACCAACTAACTAACTAACTAACTAACTAACTAACTAACTAACTAACTAACTAACTAACTAACTAACTAACTAACTAACTAACTAACTAACTAACTAACGAACCAACTAACTAACTAAATAACTAACTAACTAACTAACTAACTAACTAACTAACTAACTAACTAACTAACTAACTAACTAACTAGCTAACTAACTAACTAACTAACTAACTAACTAACTAACTAGCTAGCTAACTAACTAACTAACTAACTAACTAACTAACTAACTAACTAACTAACTAACTAACTAACTAGGCAACTAGCTAACTAGCTAGCTAGCTAACTAACTAACTAACTAACTAACTAACTAACTAACTAACTAACTAACTAACTAACTAACTAACTAACTAACTAACTAACTAACTAACTATATATAACTAACAATAACTAACAATAACGAACAATAACTAACTATAACAAACTATCTATAACTAATTAACTATAAATGATTCAATCAATCAATCAATCAATCAATCAATCAATCAATCAATCAATCAATCAATCAATCAATCAATCAGTCAATCAATCAATCAATCAATCAAAATCGATGAAGAATTATTGATTTTAACATTAGCAGTGTTTTTTGTTGTTGTTAGGATTACAAGTAAAGATTCCGCAACTTTCTTGGGAGTGCTTCATTACCGAACAGAAGATCGCTTTACCTCCAATTAAGGCAGCTGATGAAGGTTAGTATTTGGGTCATTTTGCCTTCACAGTTGAAGCGAATGCATACAACGGACTTCAATCAATACCATTTTAGTTAGGCCATCTTACTAACAAGTCCAGCTTCCAGACCTACTGCATGTACGAATAAAATACTTGATTGCACTTCCAACAAAAGGGGAGCACGGGTGGCGTGTACTAGATAGATAGATAGATAGATAGTTTAATAATTCACACATTTACAGTAGAAATTACTGAATTACATGGTGATTACAAAATTTTGCAGATCATAATAGTTATGTATAAAAATTACAGAATTATTAAAATAGAATAAAGTTTAATTACATTAATTGCTAATATTAAGACTACTTGCTACTAAAAATGAGTTCTTGAAACGAACTGTGTTAAAATTAGGAATATGAATCTTCTTTATATTTCTCAAATTGTAATTAAGAGACGTATCTACTTTTGAAATAAGATTGTTTAATTTGTGATTAGGGTCTTCTAAAATTTGTTTAAAAAGTTTTTCGCATGCTTGTTTCCTTCTGTCATGAAGTGTTGCTAAGCCACTTTCCACTAACGCGCCTTCGTATTTAAGTAGTGGGTATATAATGGAGTGAGCACGTTTTTGAATGCGCTCAATATCATCACTCAAGTACTTCGGGAGTGAATAATGAAAAACAGTGGAAGCATATTCTAATATTGGACGGATACATGTAGAGTAAAATTGAGTGATGTCTTTAGCAGGAACTTTGGCGCGCTTTAATTGCACAAGCAGATATAAACGTTTTGAGCATTTCGACACAATGTTATGCACATGATTATTCCACTTTAAATCGGACGTAAAAGTGAGACCAAGTAATTTTGCCTCCTCAACGACTTCTAATTGTTTTCCATTTACGTGGATTGGAGTGAAAATGCTGTTATTCTTTTTAAAATCGATCCTTAGTTCCTTACATTTATCGTCGTGCAAGCGGAACAGGTTAGTGTCAGACCACTTTTGGATATCCGTTACATAATCTTGGACCTTACTGTGACTAAATTTTGGCACTGTTTCTGAAATAGTTAAGTCATCAACAAATTTAACTTGATCATCCCTATTTGGAGACAGGTCATTGATCATTATTATAAAGAGCCAAGGTCCAAGTTTAGTACCTTGTGGGACACCAGCAGGAACATTTCTCCATTCAGAAAAACAATCATTTCCCATTTTTACCCGTTGTTTCCTATTGCAGAGAAAATCTGCAATCCAATTTATGGTCGTAGTGGGGACACGGAGACGATTAAGTTTTGATAAAAGAATGGTATGGTCAACATAATCAAAAGCTTTTTGGTAATCAAACATGATAACTCGAACAGAAGCTCCATTTCCGTCCGTTGCTTCAGTCCATTTATGGAACATTTTAACCAGAGCTTGGCTTGTTGATGAGCCTGGGATGACACCAAATTGGTTTGGATCCAGCACTTCGAGTACTGCTGGTTTCAAATGTTCCCTTACCACAAATTCTTCAGCTATTTTCGAAAGAACAGGTGTTAAGGAAATAGGGCGAAGATGTTTATTTATATTGTTTACTGGTGTGGTCTTTGGAATTGGGACAGTGTTGGACATCTTCCAGACTGGAGGTAATTGTTGTTCCTTGTAGGAACAATTTAAGATTTTGCTGACGGGCAGCGAGAGTAATTCTGCGAATTCTTTGAAGATCCAAGATGGGATATCGTCCGGGCCTGAAGATTTGTAAGGATTGAGCGATTTCAGGCATTTATAAACCTCATCCTCTGACACCGACAGTAATTCAGAGCTAAAATTATTGATATTATCCGAGATACGCACATAATTAGGAGCTTTTAACGGTTGAAACGTTCGCAAAGGTTCTAAGAAACTGTCATTAATTTCGTTAGCTATCGCCGTATTACTCATCTGGTGAAGTTTGTCAACTTGTAATGTCGAAAAAATGTCAGATTTTGTAACAGGATCCATTCCACTAATCTTTTTAACAGCACTCCACCAGTCTTTGGGCTTAGTATGTTTTAGATTATTGATCTTACCATGGAAGTAAAACTGTCTGCATTTCTTTCGTTCAGAGTTTACCTGATTCCGATAGTACTTAAAGGCAGTTTTATTTCCAGTGTTCAGCGCACGTTGTCGATTTTTTATTGCGGATTTAAGTTTTTCCGTCATCCAGGGGGCATCATTTACATGGATTTTCTTATCTTTAATTGGCATAATTGTGTCTAGAGTTTTAGACAAAATATTATTGAAAACTGTTAGTTTATTCTCACAAGAATAGATTTTGTCTAAGCATGACCAATCCACCGTTGAAAGGACTCTACCGAGGGCTTTTTTGTTACTTGGTCTCAGATCTCGTGTCTTGATAACTTTAAAACTGTTGGTGGTAAAAGTTCTAGCCTTAGGAAGGACTTTTATTGTAAAATGGTCGGAAAGACCGAAGGGTGAAAATTTTTGTGGACTGTCATAAAACTGGCTAATATTGGTTAAAATAACGTCAAGAGTTCTCTCTCCTCTAGTAGCAAATTTTATTAGTTGTTTCAACTTAAACTGGCGATTAATACGGGAAGTATTCAGCCTGTTTAGATCGCCCATTAAGACAATTCCGCAATTAGCATACAATGCTTCAATACTGGTTAAGGAATTAATGAGATAGTCGATCATTGAAAGGTTGTCTGAACCTGGTGGGTGGTATATTGTTCCTATGACAATACTAGTTATCCCACGAGGAAGTCTTTTAGGTTGTAATTTCGTCCAAAGAACTTCAAACAATGGGTTATGTAAATCATGTAAAATAGAAAATTTTACCTGATTATGGATATAGATGCAAACTCCACCATGGATTCTATTAACGCGATCTTTTCGCACTATTTGGTAGCCAGGAATATCAACTATCGAATCTAGGATGGAATCCCTCAACCACGTCTCGGTAAAGGCGGCAACTTCTGCGTTCGAGTTTAAAACGAATGGTCTTATTTCGTCCATTTTCGGAGATAAGGACATAACATTAGACAAAATAAGTCCCGGTACGAACATAGGGTTATTTTGATTCTTCGGTGTATTTAGATGGCACTGGACATGAATTAAATTATTTGAATTGCTTTTTCCATTTCTTAGCTTGTCATTCTCGCTTCTTCTTGTTTGCCTCGTGGGTATAGGACGGCGTCATAAGGGTAAAGATTTTAAG
>OZ036003.1:7945329-8025329 GCA_964035015.1 Corallium rubrum
TTCACATTCAAGTTCATTTGCGTTTTCAAGAGAAAATGGAACGGCTCAAAGTGAACACGTATACGGTATTTACTATTAAAATCTAAAACAATGATTACGAAAGTAGCCGGCGACGATTTGGAAAGTAGCCGCCGGAGTTCGCCTGTTGCCGGCTTCTAATGAAACCCCTGATTTTTACACTGTGTAATACATTGTAAACCATACGATATTTCTGAACTGGAGATATTTGCTTGGTTCAAAACAGGCAACCAAAACGTCTGTGCCTGCATGCGCGTGGAGAACAAAAACAGCATGCAATTTTGTGCAGTTTCTAAGAGATTTATTATGTTTCTATGCTTTTTTCTACAATCATTGATTTACTACTGTTACTATGCTAACAACTTGATTTTTTTGGTTTCCACGATAATTCTTCAATTCCTGTGTGCCGTCTGAGTTCTATTAAAAAATAATTATCATTAATCTTTGTATAATGTTTCTTCCTATCAATCATATGTGTGTGTGTGTGTGTGTGTGTGTGTGTGTGTGTGTGTGTGTGTGTGTGTGTGTGTGTGTGTGTGCATATCTGTCTGTCTACATGTCTGTCTGTCTGTCTGTCTGTCTGTCTGTCTGTCTGTCTGTCTGTCTGTCTGTCTGTCTGTCTGTCTGTCTGTCTATCTGTGTGTGTGTGTGTGTGTGTGTGTGTGTGTGTGTGTGTGTGTGTGTGTGTGTATGTATGTGTGTGTGTCTGTTGGTCTGCATATCTGTCTGTACCCACCCACCCACCCACCCACTCACCAACCAACAAAATAACTATCCATCCACTTATCCAATCTTCTCTCCCTCCTTCCCCAACACTCTCTCCCGCTCAACCCCTCCCATGTACCCGTTTACTTCCAAAATAGTTCAATTTAGTATTAAACATTTCTACAAGCAGTTTTGTTGAACGCAGCAATTTTATTAAAATTTTGCGGAATATGACCCAGTCAAGATCAGTTAACAAGCAGAAATCGCCAAAGTAGACAAGTATCCTGCAATCGTGTTCAAAATAAGGAACAACCTCGCACCCAGGGCATTTTGCCTCTACATTGGGAGGTCGGCAAAAATGGCCCTGACATCGGCCGGTCGATTCCATAATCTGATTGGCCGGTTCAGAACTCGATTAATTCAGATAGAGAATAATTTATTTCTGAAAATTTGAATTGCAATAGATCCAGTCTGCAAAGTTTACCCAAAGAATGAAAACGATAGCGTTGGTTAAAGTCAAGAACAACGTTAGATATATGTTTGTTCATGACTATTACATGTATCCTGGATAATCGTGGGGAGTATCATGATGAATAATGCTAGCCAGTTGCTTTCATGATAAAGGGGTTCACATGAGTCGGCAGAGCGTTAAATATTTCTAATTTAGTGTTCATGTTACGTATTATACAAAAACAAAACACTAAGACCGCATAAATATTCTTGCCATAACACCCCAAAATTCTGGTTGTCACGCGATGCCAGGACCATTCTTGCCAACCTCCCAACGTGGAGGCAAAATGCCCTGGGTACGAGGTTGAATAAGGAAAGGTTTTTAAAATAAAGAAAACTTACCAAGAATCGTATCCCCCTAACCGCTTATTGCCCTGTGAAGCAGTGGCAAATATTAGTGACTGTTTCATTGCCTTTAAGAAAAGAAAACACAAAGTCAATTCCAGTGTGGGATTTAAAGTACATGGTCATAATTTGAAAAAACTTTTTAAACATACCATAAATGACTTGGAAGCGCTAATTAAGTTATTAGAAACTAGGTACTTAATAGAGAAAGACACTGAATAAAATGAAGGGCGCTGAATAGAGAGAGGCACTGAATAGAGAGAGACACTGAATAAAAAGAGAGGCGCTGAATAGAGAGAGGCGCTGAATAGAGAGAGACACCGAATAGAGAGAGAGAGGCACTGAATAGAGAGAGACACTGAATAGAGAGAGACATTGAATAGAGGCACTGAATAGAAAGACGTTGAATTGAGAGACACTGAATAGAGAGAGGCACTGAATAGAAAGGGGCACTGAATAGAGGCACTGAATAGAAAGGGGCACTGAATAGAAAGAGGCACTCAATAGAAAGGGGTACTAAATAGCAAGGGGCACTGAATAGAGGCACTGAATAGAAAGGGGCACTGAATAGAGGCACTGAATAGAAAGAGGCACTGAATAGAAAGAGGCACTGAATAGAAAGAGGCACTGAATAGAAAGAGGCACTGAATAGAAAGAGGCACTGAATAGAAAGAGGCACTGAATAGAAAGAGGCACTCAATAGAAAGGGGTACTGAATAGCAAGGGGCACTGAATAAAGGCACTGAATAGAAAGAGGCACTGAATAGAGGCACTGAATAGAAAGGGGCACTGAATAGAAAGAGGCACTCAATAGAAAGGGGTACTGAATAGCAAGGGGCACTGAATAGAGGCACTGAATAGAAAGGGGCACTGAATAGAGGCACTGAATAGAGAGGCACTGAATAGAGAGAGGCGCTGAATAGAGAGTGGCACTGAATAGAGAGAGGCGCTGAATAGAGAGAGGCACTGAATAGAGAAAGGCACTGAATAGAGAGAGGCACTGAATAGAGAGAGGCGCTGAATAGAGAGAGGCGCTGAATAGAGAGTGGCGCTGAATAGAGAGAGGCGCTGAATAGAGAGAGGCACTGAATAGAGAGAGGCGCTGAATAGAGAGAGGCACTGAATAGAGAGAGGCGCTGAATAGAGAGAGAGTGGCGCTGAATAGAGAGAGAGTGGCGCTGAATAGAGAGTGGCGCTGAATAGAGAGAGGCGCTGAATAGAGAGAGGCACTGAATAGAGAGAGGCACTGAATAGAGAAAGGCACTGAATAGAGAGAGGCGCTGAATAGTGAAAGGCACTGAATAGAGAGACACTGAATTGAAAGAGAAGCGCTGAATAGAGAGAGGCGTTGAATAGAGAGAGGCACTGAATAGAGAGACACACTGAATAGAGAGGGACACTGAATAGAGAGAGGCACTAAACAGAGAGAGGCACTAAACAGAGAGGGACACTGAATAGAGAGAGGCGCTGAATAAAAAGAGAGGCACTGAGCAGAAACTATGGTATGGCCCACGCTTACTTCCGTCTTGACTACGGCAGAAATCTTTCGCTTTTTGTAGCAAAGCGTTAAGAAGCTTTTTGACATCTGGAAGGAAAAATCGTTTCTCGTCCACAACACTGCAAGAAAAACAAAAGTTGTTGGAAAATGTCTTTATGAAGAGAAAATAATTGTTTCTCAATTTGGTGAGCTCAAAACACTCGGGAAATTGAACCTTAAAGTGTCACTGTGATGAAAAATCGTCAGCCTTTTTTTTATCTTGTCATAAAGTACATTTAAAATGAGGATGAACAGCGTTGGTGGTTTGTAAACATCTCATCTCGTTCAAGAGATATTCACGTTTTGGAAATATGCAAATTATATGGCTGATGACGTCATTTTCTCCAAACGAGAGAAATGAGAATCGTAAAATTAGGAATATCTCTAGAAATAAACAATAGAAAGTGCTAACATTTTGCATGCTTATCGTATTAAATAAAATACGTTTGACTGTGGAACTTTAGTTGTTTTCGTGGAAACTGCTAGTTCCTGGCCCCCTCCAATGATAAAATTGAATTTGCTTATTTATCAGCAATCAAGTTGCGTTTACTCCAGCGCATAGAAGTGAAGATTAGGGTTTATGTAGGCATTGTAATTCAAACGTTTAAATCTTTCTATTTTTAAACAATGAGGCAAAAATTATATTCCTTTTTTAAGGTTTAGAGTAACCTGTGAGCATGCGCTTAACATGGCAATCACAAAAGTTCCACAGAGAAGTGTATTTTATTGGATACTATAAGCATACAATGTTTAAGCGTGTTCTATTGTTTATTTCCAGAGATATTCCTTATTTTACAATTTTCATTTCGCTCGTTTGGAGAAAATGACGTCATCAGCCATAAATTTGCATATTTCCAAAACGTGAATATCTCTTGAACGAGATGAGATACTGACAAACCACAAACGCCATTCACCCTCATTTTAAATGTACTTTATGAGAAGATAAAAAAAAAAGACTGACGATTTTTTCATCATAGTGATACTTTAATTTAATTAATTTAACAATAACTCACTTTCTTTCCGGTATCTCGCTCTCTATATATCAAAAGAAAAATGTGTTTATTAGGTTGGTACAAGCAAAACATATAAGTGCAACTTATGAAACTATTGTTGTAAATGAACTATTGTTGTAAACCATTCCAAACGAAAATTAAGTGTCTTATTTGAAAAAAAATACCTTCGTCACCAAAAGCGTCAAAGGAACGAACACAACTGCAAACTCTCTTGAGGATATCGGGGACTGTTAGCAAGTTAGAAAAATATAGATATTATAAGAATATACAACACTACAAAAATCGACCAAATCTATCTTATGAAACTAATTTGTAAACAAAAATTAACCCCATTTAACTTACTCCCAAGATTAAGATTATTCAGTCTATTAAATTTCAGTCTCTAAACTCTTCAATCAGAAGTTACAGAATTCCCACCCTTCAAAAACATAAAAACTTTTCCACGATTTTCAAGGACCTTCCAAGTCTGGAAAAATTGTTTAAAGCTTTAGTTCTGCCTCATTTTGATTATTGTTCTCTTGTTTGGGACAATTGTTCGGCCGAATTAAAAACTCAACTGCAACGATTACAGAATAAGGCTGCTTGGGTTCTAACCGGTGACAGTTATCACTCATCGCCAACAGAAACTTTATCTAAATTGGGATGGGAAACGATTTTTTCAGGTTATCTAATCGGGACTGTTACGATTTGAGGAGTAACAACAATACTTTAACGCTCCCCAAGCCTAACACTAATGCCATGAAACGAACTTTCGGGTATCGAGGTGCCATGTTGTGGAACTTAAATCACGAAAACAATTATCCATAAGAAAGTCATACTGTAATTTATTGTACATATTTTTTCAAATCACTTGTTATATATCTAATTTTAGATTCTCATTTACTATTTAGTTAGTTTTTAAATTTTTTTACATTCTTCTCTGTAAATAACACACGACCGAAGGAGGCTCCATACCCTTCTGAGGTAAAGGGACTGGGTACAAACCTGCGTCCACGATTAACCGTAACGCGCATGACAAACCATTAAACTTGCAAGCATAAAAAACGAATTTGGCCGTGCCGACGTTTGACACATAAAAAGCCATATAGTTTGAAAGAACTCTCGCTCGATAAACATACCCTCAAATTATATATTAATGTGTTCTAACAAATATTGAAATTTAAAAAAATTCTGTAGATTCAAATAGTCAAAAACGAGGGTTTTTTATTCCTGCTGTTTGGATCTACAGAATTTTTTTATTTTTTCTTGAAAGATGCAGCAACGAAATTGAATGATAATGAACGCTTAAAATTTGGGGGTCACCGGGACTTTTTCCTGAGATAATGACCAAAAACCGGTAAATTAGCAGCAATATTACTAAGCTTACTTATTAAGTAATTTATACACCAGAACAATGTTCAGACTACTTGTTTGATTACTTAAAACATGATTAAATCCATCAGTACATAAAGTAAGGGCTATTTCATTTAATGGTCCCATTCTAATGCGGAACCACATGGAGCCTCCTTAAAGCCCCGGTCAAACGAGAATGAGAGTTGATGAGAGTTGACCATGAGAGTTGACGAGAGTTGTAGGATTTACCGCGCGTAGCAGGGAGACTAGGAACGAATTTCGAGGTAAACAAAGTACTAAACTCTCATCAACTCTCATATGCCAACTCTCATGACTGGTCAAACGAGCAAAAACTCTCATCAACTCTCATTAAAATTTGAACCAGCTCAAAGTTGATGAGAGTTGATAAGAGTGCATGAGAGTCGATGAGATTTGGTGGTCAAATGCGACCGAGAGTTGCAACTCTCATCGACTCTCATCAACTCTCATCAACTCTCATCCTCGTTTGACCGGGCCTTTAGTGTTCTTTCAAATAAGTCAGACTTAAGAAATGGCTCATGGTTTAGCGTGCTCCATCGAGTTATGGATGCACGCGGGAAATTGGGAGAGCACGAAAAAATCGTAAGAGTTGGTCGAGGCGTAGCCGAGAGCGAGAGATTTTTGAGTGCTCTCGAAATTTCCCAAGTGCATCCATAACTCGATGGAGCACACTAAACCATGAGCCATTTCTTTTATAACATAGCATTAAATCGTTTCACAAGCCGGCGAATCGTTTTGGTTGTTGTATTTTTCTACTTTCGTAGCCAAGTCTTTTTTGTTCACTAAAATCCAACCAAAAGGACAGTTTAAACCCGGTTACCCAGACCCAGTTTATGTCTTCTGGGTCGTTGTTCTTTATTACCCAATAAAATTAAATGACTCGGTATTTTGATAATATAAAAGGCCATAAAAAGTCAATTTAAAACTCAGTTTTGTTTTGAAATTTTTTCTCGCGCTTTTTTATCGTGCTCCATCGAGTTATGGAGCACGCACAACAGCCAATCAAAAACGTTGCTATATCAAAGCTATGTTATAATTGATTTTCTTTCATACTTGTTTATAAGTATATAAAGTAAATAAGGTATGACAAAAAACAAAAAAAAACTTACAACTGTGAGAGTTTTGTTTGCAAAAATTGGATGCGTCCTTTTGAAATTTTTTCGCAATCTCAAGTGCTATATTAATTTGAGGCCAGAAAAATCTTTTCTCGTCATCACTATAAAATAGAAAAAAAATTCTAAAAAGTATTCACAACCTATGGATAACAGAATCAGAATATCATAAGAACTTTTAACCCATCGACTCCTAAGCGCGCATAGACGAAGTATTTTACTCTGGCTGCAGATAACGCGATTCATTAGATTTTCCTGTAATCAAAATCAACAAATTACCTCGAAGAAAACTATAGTTCTTTCGATAATCACTAAGCAACATTTTTCCTTATTTCCATTTTTACTAGTTAACGACTGGCAAAGAAGACAGTGCAGTTGTATCAGCATTTTCAGCTTCATGAACCAAGGAAGTACGTTATTTTGTTGTTTTTACGTTACATGTAGCGCTATATCAGCAGCATCGCTGTTTCTATCGTGTACCTGACTATGTTTGGTCAAGCCACAGACCACCCAGGCGTGTGATATGACAAGCAACTCGTTTTCGGGGCTTTAAGGCCTGGCCAAACGCTTTCAACATTTCATTCAACATCGTTCAACATTGTTGAATTCAACATGTTGAAAGCGTTTGGCCACCTCTACTGAATGATGTTGAACGTTGTTGAATGCTGTTGAATGATGTTGAACGAAATTTGAACATGTTCAAATTTTCGTTCAACTCGCATTCAACTTTTCTATTGTTCTCAAAATGTTGAAAGGTGTTGAACGCATTTGGCCACATTTCATTCAACTTTGTTCAATTCCAGCTTTTGTGGTAGCCCGCGTTCAATTAATTGTCATTCATGAATGTTGAACGATGTTGAATTCATTTGGCCACTCGTGCTTTCAACATTATTCAACATCGTTCAAGAATGTCGAATGATGTTGAATGCGATGTTGAAAGCGTTTGGCCAGGCCTTTAGTAAGACAGCTAGACAAAAGACAACATTGAGAAGTTACTTTTATCTTTCTTAGTTCTTATACTCGCACGTTAGTTCCATGAATTTAGATAGTATCTTGGAAAGTTTGCAACCATGTTTGTAATAAAGTATTAACCATTGAGTCGTTACTTTCTTTTGTGCACGCGTTACATGCATACATACATGCACGTGTCTAGAAATCATGTCAGTGAATAACTGCTTGTGGGTATCTGTTTCACATAAAAAATGATATCTGTTAAATGTGGACACTGGGAGATTTCCCGGTGGGCCCCGAGGATCTGTACTTTGTGGGCCCCAACAATTTCTGACTGGTAGTTCAATTCGTTTTATACAACCTTTAGTATTTCGATATTTTTTTCAAATTCAACGTTGCCTATGCAGCACTTTTCTTTTATTGTATTTTATAAATTTAAGTATGTATATATATATATATATATATATATATATATATATATATATATATTGAAAATAACAAGACTGCACTCGTGTTACTTTTTGGGTAGTCGTTACTGTCGGGGGTGGCGCTACTTTCAGAAATTATTAGAGGTCTCGAAAATTTGCCGTTACTTTCGGGTAGCCGTTATATACTTTCGGACGGCTACTACCTTTGGAACTCTACGGGAGTTGAGAATAAAACGCAAAAGATTATGAACAAAAACTAAAGCAATAACTTACCTCTCACTTTCGGCAACAGCTTTCGGGTGCGGCAAAGCATAAGAGATGGCAAAAAGTCCACAAACCAAGAGAAACGCTCCAAAAAATTTCATCGTATTTCGAAGAGAACAGAATGCTTGTATTTCACACTTGTAAATAACTTCACTGCTCCAGAGAACTCGAAAAAGTAACACGTCTCTAAAATGGCGGACTTTTATACTCTTCGAAAACTGTTAAGGCGCAACGCGCACATGGCAAAAAAATGATCGCTTTGGAATTCCAGTCAAACCACATGGTTCTACAGTTTACACATGTGAACAAATATTCTGCCTACAATACCTACACAAATCACTTGAATGCAAAAATTATATTAAATATCTTGTCCGATCTTTATGGGCATTTACAAAGGCGCAACGAGCACGTCGCGAAAATACGATTGGTGTGTAAACCCGAAATTAAAATAATTCCCTCCGAACCACCTGGTTCTATAGTGTGTATATTTTAACCAAATATCGGGCTATGAAAATGTTCTCATTAAAATATATAGTGAAAATTATTAACCAAAATTCAAAGTGTTTTTACTGTAGATCATTTTCATGAGTTCAGCCTGATATTCAGTTCACGCCGGCCTAATCTCATGCAGGTCACCTGCTGGACCGAACTGAAATTTTGAGGCCGGCCTAATCCCAGGCTGGCTTTCTATTTAACAGAATCTAAGTCCAATTCGGACCTATTCGGGCCACGAAAAAAACTTTTTAACTCAATACGTTGTCTGAGATTGGCAGTGGCGCGTATGAAGCAAGTTGATCTTGCTTCACACACCACTGCATGTATTTTTCATTGATAGATAGGTAATTGGACCCACATTGGTGTTAAACATTGTGTGTAATACACATTATCAAACAATACAGGCTAGGAGCTTAAGCAGAACCATCGCATTGGAGGATAACTGAGATGAACTAACTAAGGAGATATGTGTATTTATTGTATATATAAAATGAAATTGAGCGAATTTAATTATTAGTAAGGGTATAAGGAAGAGTATAGAGTACGAAAAAGAGTGAGATAAGGGGAGCGTGAAGAGTATATTAGGGTGAATGGATAGGAATGTGCAAGGAAGGTATTTTTCTGTAAAGCCGGCAACCCTCGACGCGTTTCGACCTTACAGTCTTCTTCAGGAGGAATTTTTAGGGGAAAAGGAGTTCTGTGGTTTGTATCGTGAAAATATGGGAGACGTGGAAGAGTGTAAATGGGGTTGAAATGAGGAGTGGAAGAGTGTAAAAAGGGGGGTAAAGAGAGAAGGAGATGGATATGTTAGTTTGTAGTTAAGGTATGTTACATTACGATAATATAAGGTAATAAAAGGTAAAGAAGACCTACCGAAGGTGTGGTTCTTTCTGATGATAAATACACATATCTCCTTAGTTAGTTCATTTCAGTTATCCTCCAATGCGATGGTTCTGCTTATAAGCTCCTAGCCTGTATTGTTTGATAATGTGTATTACACACAATGTTTAACACCAGTGTGGGTCCAATTACCTATCTATCAATGAAAAAAACTGCATTGCTTCACCAGCTTGTACTCGATGTGGCGCATCGAGCATATTGAAGATGTGAAGCATTATCTTTTGTTTTGCTCAATTTTTGCTGCTCTATGTGGTGCATCGAGCATATTGAAGATGTGAAGCATTATCTTTTGTTTTGCTCAATTTTTGCTGCTCTATGCGCTATCCTGCTTACCTCCGCCTCACATTTGTTGGGAGATAAATGGCGTCTGGCGTCAGATAAGAAAAAAATTAAATGGCTTTTAAATGGTGTTCCTGATGCAGACTTCCAAACTAGTGTCAATTTATTTGAGATTGTAGTGTTTTATCTCTCAATCAAACTGCTTTCTATGATTTGTAAATGCTTGCTATTTTGTACTGCTTTAACTGTTTTTTGTTTGTTTTTTTAAGTTGTAATTTTGTATCTGTATGCTTCGATTGTGATCTTTAAAAAAAAACATGTAACGACATGAGTTCTCCAGATGAGCATATGCTTTTGGAACAAATGTCGAGTTTAAACATTGTTTAAATAAAAAATTGATCTTGGAGGGACACAGCTTCAAAAGGGCACTTTGTTCATGGGGAAGGGCTTCAAAAGGAGATTGAAACACATGTTTTATCATAAAAAGGGCACTTTTCTGTTGCAAAATATACACTTCATGACAAAGTTGCAAGGGGGGGGGGCACATGCCCCGTTTCCCCCTGGTTCCTATACCCCTGGAGATAGGTGTCAGATCCACATGAAATCATGCTTAATTCTCTAGCGGTCACGAGCTGGATGGCAACTGACACGAACCTTTGAACAGGGGAACCAAGCCAATGTAATGCCTTAAGGCTCAGTCAAACGAGGATGAGAGTTGATGAGAGTTGCAACTCTCGGTTGTGTTTGACCACCAACTCTCATCGACTCTCATGCACTCTTATCAACTCTCATCAATTTTGAGCTGGTTCAAATTTTAATGAGAGTTTTTGCTCGTTTGACTGGTCATGAGAGTTAGCATATGAGAGTTGATGAGAGTTTAGCGGCTAGCGGCTTGTGACTTTTCGTGACAAGAAAAGGCAATACAAAATATATCTGTCGATTTATTTGTCCAGTACGAGATTGTAAAAATACGAACTTTGTTTACCTCGAAATTCGTTCCTAGTCTCCCTGCTACGCGCGGTAAATCCTACAACTCTCGTCAACTCTCATGGTCAACTCTCATCCTCGTTTGACCGGGGCATGAGAGTTGAGAAAACTCTCAGACAAACTCTCGCTTGCCAGGGCTTTAATATCTAAATTCCCTCATTAGCTAGCATGTGTATATTAGTATATACTTCTCTCAAATGGGGGGAAAGCCTACGAGAGTATGTGTGAACGTTTTAATCAATTATTAGTATCCCTCATTCACGGCATTACTTATGATAGGACCACTTTGTGGCTAAACTGGCATTTAAATTTGTGTTTTTTAATAAATCTTTAACAGAGAAACAATATCAATTAAAAAATAATTACAGACGCATATTTTTATGTCAATGCTTCGTGGTTAAATTGACATCTAAATTTGTATTTTTAGATAAATGTATTCACTGCGATGTTTGACAGAAAAAACATCAATTAAAAAATGATTACAGACACATATTTCTAAAATCTGTTTACAATGTCAATGCTTCTTGGTTAAACCGATGTTTGACAGAAAAAACAATATCAATTAAAAACAAAATTACACAAATACAGGTGAGTAATTATCACTTAGAGTGCGCGTATTTTTATAATCATTTTACAATTTTATTATATGGAATTATATGGCTGAACTTGTTTTGAGGCATTACGCCAAATGGCGCACGTTGATCGGTTGCTAAAATGTCCGCAAAAGGGGGTAAGGCCCACAAAAATAAACGAGAATAAGACGTTTTCGTTGGACGCAGTAATAAACGCTTATGAACCGAGTGCGAGGTTTGTAAGGGAAAGTATCTGCCTGAGGTTTTCGTACATTCATCGTTTGCGTCTTCAGATGTTGCCGTTTACTTTACTTTTGAGCTTGTTCGTTTCGTTTCATGTTTACACCTGTTAAGCATTCATGTTTCGCGCATTTAAATAAGTAGTTTTTATAAAAAAAAGCTCTAATTCTCTCATCCGCAGAGGTTCTTTCAGCATCTCCGACGACCCCCGAGACCTCCAATCTCCGAAATTTAACCTCTGCGGAGGAGAGAGCCTCGCGCCGCTGATGCGTGAAATGCCGAAATGCTAATCTTCATGCTTTCTTTCTTCGCTTTCCTGATGTCTTATCAAGTTGTTTGAAGTCAAGTGTTCTTTCTTGGACGCGTTCAGTGTGTTCACATATACATAGGTATTAGTCAGTAATGTCGCTGGCAAGTATCTTGATTTTTTTTACGCTCACAATGGCACAAGCCAATCGCGGTAGATTACATGCACTATAAAAGATGACGAGCGATTTCGAATGCCAAAAGTATCTACAATGCCAAATTTACAAACCTAAGCACGAATATAAACTTGAATAATGCTATATGAAAACTCTTGTTTAATGTCATTGAATTGCGCAAATGCAAGTACAATGAACGTTGATGAAGTGAACACCGATAAGTAAACATGATGCTGGTTTGACGAAGACACTCGACATAAGAGCGCTCCATGCATGGAGCGGAAATACGTGCATGGAAATACGTTAAATACAGGCGATCGTGTTTGGTGTATTGAAGATTTTGTTATCATGTCTCGCGGCGCCCTTTCTCCCAAAACGGAACATCTGCTATTCTGCTCTGTTACCGTGCACTGCTAGGCGTCTTGTTTGTTTTTAACTCATCGTTCGCGTCCTCAGATGTTGCCGTTTATTTTATTTTTGAGCTTGTTCGTTTCATGTTTACGCCTGTTCAGCATTCATGTTTCGCGCATTTAAATAAGTAGTTTTTATAAAAAGAAACTGTGCTTTTAATGTTTAACACTCTGGCTAACGCCAGACGATTTTATTCAGCACAGGGAGAAGTACAGGCCTCAAAGTGTTAATAAAAAGAAACAAACATCAATTAAAAAATAATTAGTGCGCATACTTTTGAAATCATTTTATAATGTTAATGGTTTGTAGTTGTATTTTTAGATGAATGTTTAAAAAAAATCAACATCGATTAAAAACAAAATTGCTAAAAAACAGGTGAGTAATTATGACCGTAGCTATTTTTAAGATAATTTCACAATGTTAAAATGCTTTATAGTATATAGAGCAGATATCTAAATACAATTTGTATTTTTGACGATAATTGCTAAACGAGAACCAACAGCAATTAACGACAAAATTACAGAAAGGAAACTGAGCAAGCAACACGAGTGTGTGTGTGTGTGAGAAAGAAAGATAGTTGTAATTTTTTAGCAGTAGCTCATTGCACAACGCTGTAAAATACACGACATTTTGAAATTTGTAATTCGATTTTTTTTACTAAACAAGACGCCTGGGTACAATTGAAGTGTTATTGAAGCAATAACAAAATCGAAGCCTGTCTGGTGAACATATTTACAATCAAGACAGTTGTCAGTCACAGCCCACATCTGATCACTGTTAAACTACAAAGTCAGCCAGTCTATTTCGAAATCTACCAACAACATGCAATTTAAAAGACAAAGCTGTTCAACTTTTTGTTCACCTTCAAAAGTGAAAGGAACTACAACATGTTTCACGCACGGTCTCACGGCCTCACTCCGTCACACGGCTAACAACTCACCGGAAGTATGAATAGTAGGGGAAGTAAAATGTGCAAAAATGCAATTTTGTGACACGGCAATCTCGTTCCCAGAGCCAACGTTCCCGTTACCCAGCGGGCGGGAAACGAGAGGCTCTGGGATAATCCTTTCAGGCTTTCACGCCATCACAGGAATCTTGTTATCCGGAATTCATTGTGTTCATCAGCCAATGAAATATCAATGTGAAACGGATTATCGCAGAGTCTCTCGTTTCCCGGGTGGGGAACGCGGGCTCTGGGAACGAGATTGGTGACACGGAAAAAAATAATAAGACAAACACAAAAACCGAGGCGAAACGTAGACTTGGCCTACCATAGGTAGCCCGAGTAATAACAAAAAGTTTTGTTAAGCTGTCGTAGCTTCTCAGTACTCATCATTGAGGCACTAATGGCAGAACGATGTAGGTTACAGTATTTATATACCTGGGAACGAGTTTAGCTGGTTTGATTCCAATCTCGTCCCCAGAGCCTTGCAAACGTTTGGCAATCAAAAGTGGATAGACCTGAAGAGGTACTTCCCTTCAAAGCTGCTGTTGATAATTTTCACATTATTTTGATTTAAACATGCATGGAGCGCAGCTAGCCAGAGCGTCTATTGCTGACACTTCGTTTCATAATTTATTATAAATATTATATACATGACAATCCTATAATACACGTAAAATATAAATATATATATATCATATATAATTTGGAACGCAATGGATGGAAAATATATTAAATTCAACATGCATTTTGACTCAACCTCGTACCCAGAGCATTTTCCCTCCATTTAAAAAAAACCGGCAAAAATGACACTGGCCGGTCACGTGACACCCAAAATTTTGGGGTGTTTCAACAGGGTTAATTTACGCGGCCATTAATGTTCCTTTGCCTTAATTTGTTGGGGTGAATAATATATGAAAAAGAAACGAACGAACGAACGAGTGTCAATACCACTGTTTACATCAATGTCAAATGCACAGTATGCATTATGCAATGTAGTTTTCGACGCGGTCACGAGTCCAAGCCAGAGTTATTTTCGTCGATCTTCTACCGAGGAGAAAACAATGCCCTGGGTACCAAGTTGATTTTGACGTTACACATACAGCATATAGTGTGTATATATGTATGTATGTATGTATATCAAACACGCAACTCAAGTTTCAGTTACACTGAATTCAGAATTCAGTGTTGGCAAACAGACAGTACTATCTACACGAACGGGGCATGGTTTAACAAAACCATACACAGACCTAAAAATTTGTGTTGAACTAAAAATCAATTGGTCTAACTATGTTAACGGATTGCACACTGGTCACACTTCCACTAGGTTTTGAACCAAAACTAACAAGTCTATCCTACTATCTTAAAACAATTTTTTCACTACCGTACGAAACAATAAATAGATATTATTTGACACAACTCACGGCTCACGACCACTGCTCAGCATGGTGTATTTGTTTCGTTGTGGATAATTTAGTCCTTTTCAGGTTCGGCATGTGACGAGTTACGAGCTTGTGTACGAGTTGGTCTATCGATTGAAAAAAGTTGAAACAATGTTCATTAATCGTAGTGGACATGGTTGTGGTGGTGGTCATGGTCATAGTCATAGTCATAGTCATAGTCATAGTCATGGTCATAGTCATAGTCATGGTCATGGTCATGGTCATGGTCATAGTCATGGTCATGGTCATGGTCATGGTCATGGTCATAGTCATGGTCATGGTCATGGTCATGGTCATGGTCATGGTCATGGTCATGGTCGTGGTCATGGTCATGGTCATAGTGGTGGTCAACGTCATAGTAGTGTCATGGTTATGGTGGTGGTCATAGTCATGGTTATTATTATTAATTATATGAACATAATAATAATAATAATAATAATAATAATAATATTATTATTATTATTATTATTAGTGTTAAACTATTATAGTTGTTATACTAAATAAAGATTGTTCTTCACACTAACCTACTGTGGCGTTTAAGATCTCTTACAGAAACTCTATCTGGAGTTTTAAAATTATGATCTTCCTTCAAAGGCGTTACACCTATAGAAAATCACAAAAAAGCAAAATTACTTGAAATAACTCAATGAAAATATTATCCTTAGATCTTGAGCACATAGAGTGGTAAAGAAAACCTTCTGACCTTCATTAGAAGACGATGAAAAATCTATAAATCCAAATTCTTCTTTTGGCTTAGACCTAATTTTAAATTGGAAAGTCAGTTTGGAATAGAGTAGGGTGGAGTGGAGTGGAGTAGAGTGGAGTAGAGTGGGGTGGAGTAAGGTGGAGTAGAGTAGAGTAGAGTAGAGTAGAGTAGAGTAGAGTAGAGTAGAGTAGAGTAGAGTAGAGTAGAGTAGAGTAGAGTAGAGTAGAGTAGAGTAGAGTAGAGTAGAGTAGGGTAAGGTAGGGTAGGTAGAGTAGGGTAGAGAGGGTAGGGTAGGGTAGGGTGGGGTGGAGTGGAGGGTAGGGGAGTGGAGTGGAGTGGAGTGGAGTGGAGTGGAGTGCAGTAGAGTAGAGTAGAGTAAGGTGGGGTGGAGTAGGATGGAGTGGAAGAAGGTAAAGTGAAGTAGAGAATGGTAGAATGGAGTGGATTGGTAAAATAAAAGACTTCTTTCGGTTATCAGTCAATCATACTGTCATCACCTTGAAGAAAAGGACGTTTTCGTACCACGTTTTCCAGCCAAACGTGGGCTTGATAATCGATTAAGGCTCTACGTAAAACACAGAAAAGCAATGTCTAAACATTCAAACAAAACAATAAGTTACAATATCCTTGCACTATGTACCATAAACATTAAAGGCTTTCATCTTCCTCTAATTGGTCACATTACAAAAGAACTGGTTTGAATGAAAAGAGCCATGGTTTGAATTTGTGACAGATATTGAACGCATGATAACAGTTAGAAACCTCACAGGTATGTAGTTTATGTAATTAGAAAAGAAACACATGACTTACTTCTAAAAGCTTTGCAGATATATGACTGACATCTTTGGTATCTTGCTAAAATACAAAACATGTTTCAATGAAAATCTAATTAATCATATACAAAACTCCGAAGGCTAAATTAAAAAGTAAAACAAGTTTTAGATAATAATAAAAATGGTGTCACTTTGCGGAGTTCTGTTGTATTTGATTTGTTATAAAATACCGCAATTTCTATCACAATATCTTCCTTTTAATTAAGTTTAAAATACTCATTAATAATTCATGACGAAAACACAAAAGAAATCAATACTGTATCAGTGGTTGTAAATCGGATACAGCATCGTCCTGATTTACATAAACTTTAGCTTCGATTTTCTCGGCTAAAACAGACCGTATCCCCCAAATAGTTGGTGAACTTGATTACTTAGATGCATTTGTATTTTAAGAAAGATACAGCATTCGCAGCGAAGCTGTATCTGATTTACTACGGCTCGCTTGCAGCTCACCTTGTAAATCAGATACAGCTCAGCTGCTCATGCTGTATCTATTATACTTAACAACATTTCCACGGATTTTAAACTTAAGACACAGCTAGCAACATGATAGATGAAAATAAAATTATAGAAGAGTCCATTACTAAGTGGGGCGTTCACCATTTTCTTTTCAAATTCTTGATAATGATTGGTCAGAAATTGGGTGAGAATTCTCGATATCTGCAGTAATTTAGTCATTTTAGTCGCAAAAATTGTTAGGTTTTGAGACTGTAGTTTCTGTGCCATTGTTTAAATAAATAAATAAATAAGTAAATAAATTATAATGATGATGATGATGATGATGATGATAAATTAAAATGAAATATCATTTGATGTTTCAACCAATTTCGACGACTAACAAAGGTCTAAATTAGCGGTCTGGGCTAAATTTTCGTGGCATTTTCCTGGCGTATAACGATATTATAAACTTTAAAATCATTAACCTTCTCTTCCTCGGCTTTTGTTTTGGCATCACTCAATTCTCGTTTGAGCAAGCCAACTTGCTCTTGACTCCTGTTCAATGCAAAAAAAAAAATCAAGAATCTAGAGACGACTTGACACAAGTTAAGCATCATTTTTACACACCAGGACTCACCTGACATATTTGTTCCGTATTCGGTCAAGGTCCTCCTGATCACCCTAAGAAGGAAACCCAAATATAATTAGTCCGTTACGTAGTCAGTTCATCAGTCCGTTTGTCCGTAGGTCTGTCTATCAGTCCATCAGTAAGTCCGTTCGTCTGTCTGTTCGTCCGTCGGTTTGTCCGACGATCGGTCCGTCCGTCAATCCGTCCGTCAATCCGTCCGTTGGTCCATCTGTCAGTCCGCCCGTCAATCCGTCCGTTGGCCCATCTGTCAGTCCGTCCGTCTATCTGTCCGTTGATCCATCTGTCAGTCCGTCCGTCGATCCGTCCGTTGGTTCATCTGTCAGTCCGTCCGTCGATCCGTCCGTTGGTCCATCTGTCAGTCCGTCCGTCTATCTGTCCGTTGATCCATCTGTCAGTCCGTCCGTCCATCAATCCGTCCATCCGTCGATCCGTCCGTTGGTCCATCTGACAACCCGTCCGTCGATCCGTCCGTTGGTCCACCTGTCAATCCGTCCGTTGGTCCATCTGTCAATCCGTCCATTAATCCGTCCGTCCGTCGATCCGTTCGTCGATCCGTCCGTTGGTCCATCTGTCAAACCGTCCGTCGATCCGTCCGTTGGTCCATCTGTCAATCCACCAGTCAGTCCGTCCGTCAATCCGTCCGTCGATCCGTCCATTGGTCCATCTGTCAATCCGTCCGTCGATCCGTCCGTCCATCAATCCGTCCGTCCGTTGGTCCATCTGTCGATCCGTTCGTCGATCTGTCCATTGGTCCATCTGTCAATCCGTCCATCAATCCGTCCGCCCGTCGATCCGTCCGTTGGCCCAACTGTCGATCCGTCCGTCGATCCGTCCGTTGGTCCATCTGTCAGTCCGTCCGTCTATCTGTCCGTTGATCCATCTGTCAGTCCGTCCGTCCGTCCATCAATCCGTCCATCCGTCGATCCGTCCGTTGGTCCATCTGACAACCCGTCCATCGATCCGTCCGTTGGTCCATCTGTCAATCCGTCCGTCGATTCGTCCGTTGGTCCATCTGTCAATCCACCAGTCAGTCCGTCCGTTGGTCCATCTGTCAGTCCGTCCGTCAATCCGTCCGTCGGTCCATCTGTCAATCCGTCCGTCGATCCGTCCGTCCATTAATCCATCCGTCCGTCGATCCGTCCGTTGGTCCATCTGTCGATCCGTCCGTCGATCCGTCCGTCGATCCGTCCGTTGGTCCATCTGTCAATCCGTCCACCAATCCGTCCGTTCGTCGATCCGTCCGTTGGTCCATCTGTCAAACCGTCCGTCGATCCGCCGTTGGTCCATCTGTCAGTCCGTCGATCCGTCCAGCGTTAGTCCGTCTGTAAGTCAGCCACTCAGTCAATAGTTTTATATCAAGTTGTCAATAAATGGTATCATCATGCACGTATAACAGTTGCGTATTTACCCTCAAGTTGTCCAAGATATCTACAACTCTTTGCTTATCTTCTACTGCGCTAACACTGGCCTGTAGTGCCTTGATGCTCTACACAAAACAATCACACAGTCAACGTTCAAGCAACATTTCCACAACTGGCTTACATGCACAACAGAAGTAGCTTATTACAAACGACACGTAGTCGTTAGCCTCCTCCGCAGGCAACTCTGTGGCATCCCACTCTGCCGCTCCAAATCCCTTGCTGTCCCTTCGTGCTCAGCGAAAACATTGAAAAGCTGCCGTTTGGGAAGACACAGAGTTGCCTGCGGAGGAGGCTACGTAGCCGTGAATTTACAAAGAACTGTCATCAATATAGATACATTTTGTGGAAACACCACGTATTATTTGCATTTGCTAAGCTTTCGGCCTGTTGACTCGGGCCTTCATCAGAGCAATAACACTGACAAGCTGTTGGCTCACAAGCTCACCAAATACTAAAAATAGATCGCCAATTGACGTTATTGGAGGATTGGTGCCAAGCCACAGGGGGGATGCCCGCACAGCCCACCTCCAGGCACCAGTCACACTGTCAAAGCAGTGGATTCCCTTGCATTCTATCAGGAGTGGGTGGGTGGGTGGGTCACTAAACAGCGCGCGCAAAACCAGTCAAAGCTCAGACCACGCTGACAAGACTTTGGCGCGCGCAAGTCAAGCTCAGACCACGCTAACAAGACTTTGATGAGCGCAAGTCAAGCTCAGACCACGCTGACAAGACTTTGATGAACGCTGAGATAATCCCCAGATATTATCATGAGTGACCGCTGACTAGCATTGTCTCCTTCTTACCTTAGAATACAGAATACAGATTTTAATTACTTCTTCCCACAGGGGCTTTTCAAGAGCAATTTACATTACTAAATTTCAAGTGGCCGAGTCGAAGGCATATTAAAGGCGCTCGAAGTAGCCGCCCTACGACACATTTATGACACACATGTCAGACCACGAATCACAGACCTAGGTGTTGATTTTATGGAGGGAGGAAAACTGGAGAACCCGGCGAAAAACCCTCGAAGCACAGGAGAGACCAACTAAACTCTACTCACATGAGTGTTCCAAGCTCGAGAACGGGGTTATTCCCAGACGGTCACCCATCCAAGTACTAACCCCGTCGAACCGGCCTTAACTTTTGGTGAGAGGCAGCGCCCTAACAGCACACGCCACCCTAAATTACATAAATTTAGCCACATAAAATTATACGTGGTATCACCACCAAAACTTATCTACATTACATTACATTATCGCCATGGAAACTGAAGTTCAAGTTTCAAGTTCAAGTTGTTTTTTTCAAAGAAACTTTCAAAGAATTAACTTTCATCAACTTACCGAATTGAGGTACTTGGTCAGCTTATCTACCTTTTTCTATAGCAAAAATGAGGAAAATTATATAACGTATTGATGAAAAATCAATGAAGAATAGAAATAACAGACTGAAAAAAAAAGTATAACAATAGCATCAAATTATCGACAATCACACAAGTTTGTTTATGAGTACAAATGTTAAGTATAAATATGCAGTTTTCTATTTGCAAAATAAAAAAAAATAATTCCGTATTTTTTCCGAGACACGAGTGAAAGTTTGGAAGAATGAAAAATGACAGTACAGGTATAATCTAGAAAGTTAATCTAATGTAAAAAAACAAATTTATACTATTTTTAAAGAGCCTATGAAGCGAAAATTATAGTAACATCTTTTGCAGATCTTCGTTTCTGTGCCTCGTTGAGATATTTCAATTTTTTTGATATGCAAATTAAACGCTTTGACGTCACACGTGTATAATGAGTTATCAGAGAAGGTTTGGTATCTTTGCTATTATCAAACGAAATCAATTAAAAATATGTATGGCTAATGCTGTATGCGAAATAGACGCACAGGATTGGCTTCGAAGTGATTTCGTTTGATAATAGCAAAGATATAGAGCTTTCTCCGATAACTCATTATACACGTGTGATGTCAAAGTGTTTAATTTGCATATCAAAATTGAAATATCTCAACAACAAGGCACGGAAACGAAGATATGCAAAAGATGTTACGTTGTAGTTTTAAGAGTTCTTTCATTTAAGACAATAATAATTTTCGCTTCATAGGCACTTTAATATAATATATAAGATAATTTCTAAGTTCAACCTGGAGTGTAGTAATTGTATCTTGGTTTTCTAAGTCTTTATCCTCTAAGTCTGCAAAGTAACATTAATGATCAAGACTGTTATTAGGGAGCTTAAGGTGGCTCCATACAGTTTATTGAAAAATGAAAAATACACCATGAAAAAAACACGTACACAAGCAATTCGGAAAAAGAATAAAACTAAATGTTATGCATAGATAAAATGTCTGACAATCAAAGAAATAGCAACAGTTGTTGCTACAATGACGTTCCAAAATGGCTGCCAATTACCCTTCAAAAAATTCGAAAACAACTTTAGTGACCCCCCATTTTTTTCATGAAAACTTCTCTTGAAGTATGAGTAATCAATAGGCCGATTTTAAAAAAATTCTGTAGAACGAATAATTTTTTTCCGGAAAAATCATGTTTGTCAATTTTAAAAACATTTCGTTCTACAGAATTTTTTTAAAATTTGCCTACTGATTACTCATACGTCAAGGAAAGTTTTAATGAAAAAGAAATTGGGGGTCACCAAAGTTTTTTCCGAATTAAATTAGTTTGAAGGGTAATTGGCAGCCATTTTGGAACGTCATTGTTGCCATAGAAACAACTGATGCTATTTATTTGGTAACAGTTTTTGATTGTCAGAATGTTTAACTATGCATAACACTTAGTTTTATTCTTTTTCCAATTGTTTAATCACGTGTTTTGGACTCTCAAACTTGTATTTTCCATTTTTCAAGAAACTGTATGGAGCCACCTTAAGCAAGCTAGGACGACGACGACAATCTAAAGTTCAGTATCTAGCAGAAACCACGAATAGATTTACGTAGTACTGAATACTTAAAGTATGTTTTTCGACATCCAAAAGCTTTAGAGTTCTAAAAAGATTTTGTCGCATATAGTTTGAAGTCAAGCTCAACCAACAGGTTTTACCGTTTCACTAGTTAACGTCGTCCTGAAGATGTGAAAATGATCTGAATAACGTTGAACGTACAACGAGAGCGGTGTTGGGATTATTCTTGGGACTAAAATTATTTATTTTCTTTGTTGTGTTAGAAAAATCCTATTGTATTAAGAACGCGTCGTCGTTGACGTTCGCGTTGTAATTTGCTTAAGCTCCCTGTTATCTCACGAACCAAGCGAGCAACACTATCAGTATCACATGTAATAATATACATGAAAAAATTTCTCAATTCTGATTGGCTGAGAGGAGTGCAATTTTAGTGTAATTCAGTGTAGAAAAATGAAATACAGTGCAAATTTTGTAATTTTTTTAAATTTGCACAAAAATCATTTTTTACTAGAAAAAAAGCTCTTCCTGTTAATTTTTTTTCTTCATGTATGTTATTTGAACAAAGCATTTTCATTAGAAAGATTCTCTTTATGATAAATATTTTCATGTATATTATTAATAAGTAATAGCATTGGTTTCGAGTGCAATTTGAAAAAACACGCACTCGCGAGTTTTTCAAAGACCTCAAATAGCACTCGTCCTTCAAACTCGTGCAATTTTGACAGTCTTTGAAAAAACTCACTCCTGCATGTTTTTTCCAAATTGCACTCGAAACCATGCTATTACATATACAACTAAGAACTACTACAGAAGTACTTTTTTAAAAAAAATGCCAAATTCAAAGTAACCACTACCTTTCTTTTCCCTAACCAGCTCTTTCAAAACCGCACTTTGTTTATCAAGTTCTGACGCTAAATTAGCCTTTTCTGTATCAGCTTTCTTGAAAGCATTCTGAAAAGCAATAGACTAGCATAAACATAGTAAAAACCACTAAAACAAGACGATGTTTGAACTAATATAGGTATTTAACATAAAAGCATTTCAAAAGATTCAAATTGTTGCGTTTTGATGAGATTCCTTTTTACCTTCACTTTGTCTTGATAAGAATTCAGTTGATCTTTGTAGTCATGTTCACTATGCAACCTGCCAATCATTTCATCTTCAAGCCATTTAAGTTTTTCCTAATAGTATAATGCATAGCTGAGTATATACAATATAATAAATATTCCTATGTAAAAGAAACAACATAAACTAAAGCTAATAAATAACAATTTTTTGTTTATTCTTTACCGTTGTCTCAGAAGCCCAGTTTTGGGGCTCAATGAAACTTCTGTTTGATAATGTAGACTAAAAATGGAGAACGAATGTAATGGTAAGTAGTACAATGCCTACTCTTTATACATTTTGAACATTTTTGTACATTCTTTAGACATATACATTTTAAAACATGGCCAAGTAATTGATTTGGTAATTGTCCAAGTCTTGCCCCGACTCATGGCGAGTGGTGGACATAGAGAGGCGGAGCTAAAGCCCTATTAAACTAGTACCTATGTCGTGCGGTCGTCACAGTTCCGCGGTTCAGAAGAAAAGAGAACAACTAATTTATGCAATGTTGGATGAAATCTTCATTCGATGATCAGAAAATACTGAAGCTTTGAGATTGAAAACCGCAACAACGACAAATACAGGCTAGAAATGAAGAATATCATCGAAAAGACGGATCTTTATAGTAGCCGAATCAGATTGAAACTTGTACGGAAATAGTATACCTCTGTTTGATTTTCGATAACGTGAGCAGCAAGGTTGGTACAATTTGCGTATTCGCCATATTGGCTTATGTTAGACTTGTGCTCAAAATAGTATATCAAAAACCGCAACGGATTTAATATCTGTGACATATCGCTCATGATATTTATATCGCAGATGTGTTGCACTATACGATTCAGATTGAAACATTTGAAATAATTTAAAAATTGACACTGCTACGACGATTGTTTCACTCATCCTCTATGTAAGTCCTATTAACTTGCAGAACTTTTCTAGTCAAAATTTTTGTAAGTGGGCATGCATTACGCGCATGCGTGACCATTATTTCTCGCCATGTAGGCCTGTGACAAACGGCGTATTTTTCATGCGCAGTATAAAATATGAGAATTAAGTTCATGAAAAATACGCCGTCTGTAACCATTAAATACGGCAATTTCATTAAGTTCGACAGTGCCATTAAATACGACGAGCCCAGTCGTATAATACGACTCAAGTACGCCGTTGGTGCAGAGGCGTACTATTCATGCGCCGAATAAAATGCATACATTAATTTACGATATGATAATACATTTTCTATCCACAATTCATGTTTGTAACATCGTTTCCAGACCTACGACTCGAGAACTGTAATTTATTCGACTTATTAAATACGCCGAAAATACGCCGTATAACTCAACAGGAACAATTTCAGAATTTGGGTCTACTATAATCCGTTTGTCACAGGCCTAAGAATCTATTCAAAATTAGGAATCACAAAACGCAGTCGGAACACAGAGACAAAATTCCACCGCTGCTCAGAACATCCTCTGCTGTGCACTTGATAAGAATACTTATCTCGACGTCGTGTAAATCTTTTATCGCTCACTTTTATATTAAAATGTTTGAAAAGAAGTCTTTTCAATCAGTCCATCGAGAGTTATCGTTAAAACTCTTTGAAACAATATAAACTAAAGCTAATAAATAACAATTTTGTGTCTATTCTTTACCGTTGTCGCAAGCCCAGCTTTTAGCGAGCTCCAGTCTCGATAAAAGAAATAAAATCATGCAGAAGAAAATACTAAAAAGTAGAAAAATCCAGACTACTTTTATTACATTTGTTAATTATTATTTAGTCTCACCTTTTGTTCATCCGTTGCACGGTTTAAAGAGCGATGACACCTTCGTACTTCGGTCTCTAGTTCACTTATTCTGTTAAAGCACAATTGATTTAACTACGATTTCATCGGAGGAAAAAGTAGAGTGCTGGGTAGGCACTTTTGGATAGAGCAAAGTGAAAAGATGGTAAACTGCCGAGATTAGTTTTAATAACGAAATACTGACGTTTCGAGCTGATCATAGTCAATCGAGATATATGGTCTGGAAACTCGGCAAACTTCAAAGCGCCTATAATGAGCTGTGATTTTATGTTGAAACGTACCTTACACCGTGCACATCCTTTGTTTTATGTTTATTAATATTTAAATAGCACGGTTGAGTGATTGAACTGAAACGTTGCTATTGGACAATTCGTTCATTATACTAAAGTACAATGTGTTCAGTGACCGTGCACCGTGCACAAAAATGCATAAAGGCGAACAAAAAGATAGACCAAAGACTTTAGCTGAGTTTCCAGACCATATCTCGATTGACTATGAGCTGATGAAGGGCTCCGCTCAAAACCTCAGTTTTTCGTTACTGTATATAGATATATTTATGCAATAAATGCAGTTAACAGCGAACTTTCCGTGTTGCACGGGTACTCTTGGATGGGGGGGGGGGGGGGGCTTCCCCTTCTCTCTGTGCTCAGACCCAGTTTTCCTAGCCTTGCGCGAACGTCTGATCACGTTCTTTCGGGAGAAAATATAAGGGCGTTTACAGCTGGCTCATGGTTCTTATCTCTAGCACCTCGTTATCGTTCGGCGTTTCATCTCAGTTCACCTTTCGCGGTATCGGTTCGACTAACTCGAATCCATCCCTTCAGCCTGCAATACTCCAAACTATAGACTTGTTAATTATTCGTAACATTAACGGTATTGTACGACAGTAGTAATACTTTAGTACGAAGATAGAGAGCAGTTAAACTACGTTTACATGGCGCCGGACGAATTCGAGACCGGTCTCGAATTCGTACTAATTCGAGAACGGTTCCGAATTTGTCTTTCTTGTAAACAGGCGAAACTGTACTAATTCGAGACCGGTTCCGAATTTGTCTTCCGTGTAAACAGGCGAAACTGTACTAATTCGAGAACGGTTCCGAATTTGTCTTCCGTGTAAACAGGCGAAACTGTACTAATTCGAGAACGGTTCCGAATTTGTCTTGCGTGTAAACAGGCGAAACTGTACTAATTCGAGAACGGTTCCGAATTTGTCTTTCTTGTAAACAGGCGAAACTGTACTAATTCGAGACCCCTATAAAAGTTACCTTGTTTTGTCCTGTTCTCTCATTTCTGCTTTGGTTTTAGCTTCACGCTGGACCTCGTCATGTTTTTGTTTCAGATGACTCCTTTCCTCTGTAACTCTTTTATATTAAAAAAATATAACGAACATAAGCTAACTAACCAGTGTGAGTTCTGTACGGGAAGTATTTTTTATATCTTTTTGTTATTGGGATTGACATATTATTCTGGGTCATCTACGTGCCCTACCTGTTTAACTGCGATCTCATACTTTCTAGTTCTTGTCCATCTTTTTCTTGTTGTTTACGTAAAGCTTTCACCGTCGCTCTCTCGTCCGCCAGTTGCAGCTGAAAAAACGTGAAGAATACTCAGAAATGCCCATTTCGCCAAACTCTCAAATTTAACCGTCGGATTTCCAAACGTGTACAGAGTAGTTGTTTCAAATGATTACTGTGGAACAGTGAACTAGGGTGCATGGAGAATAATAATTAGATGTCACTCCGAGTGACGAACCATACGGACAAGTATAGAGAAAACCCTACTTAGCCCGGCTAGGATTCGAACCCAATGTTCATTCGAAATCGTCATGTATGAAGACTGTTGCCTAGATATTGAAGAAACTAGTCTGTTTCGAAATATAAAATAGCCTAAGTACTATCATTCGACCTTCAGCTCCCACCTTGACCTGTAAGCTCAGTTGGTAGGGCATCGGACTAGTAAACCGATGGTCGCGGGTTCGAATCCCAGCCGGGCCAAATAGAGTTTTTCTCCACTTGTGCGGTATGGTTCGTCACTCGGAGTGACACCTTTGGGCCAGTTTATATGATCCCGGTGTACCGGGACGTCCTGGTGTACCGGGATCTCGGCTTGTAGATAATTTACTGTTATTTTCGCGGTTGCGTTTATATGGAGACCGCGGGACGTCCCGGTGTACCGGGATCCCGGTTGAAGCAACCGAGATCTCGGTACACCGGGACAGATTTTTTCCCATGTAAACGCGACATCCCGAACTACAATGCTTGTAACTTTGAATATTACGGTCAGAATTTCGTCCACCAAACGGTCAGGTCTAAAGACAAAACACTGAATAAAAATGAAATAACTTCTAATATAGTAGAATTAGGGTGAGTTTTTGCTTTTTTGTCCATTTCCTTAAATTCCCGCGCTTTTTGACCCGGGATGCAATTCATCCCGGTCAACCGGGACGAGCACTTTGTTTACTTCATATAAACCCAGGATTAAATTCATCCCGGGCAACCGGGACAACCCGGTACACCAGGATCATATAAACAGGCCCTTATTATTTTTTGATTAGCGTTGATATGGGATGAAAAACTAACGAGTACTATTTGACAGGACGACGACAGCAACAGTAGTAATAAACATTACCCGATCACCATCATGCACTACCACCACCCCCCTCACCATGAACAATAACACCATTCTTAACAAGATCACCGTACCATCCCCATAACAAGCATGCTATTGACACATCACCGGTGATTCCCATCACCACCACTACCACTACCTCCATCATCACCACCACTAAAAAACACTACCGTAATTTTTAACATGATAGTTACATCACCCCCAGTAACCAACATATTACCATCATGATCACCACCAACGCGTTGACAATTGTAAAAATAACTCATAATAATTAGTTGTATTTTTAATTCCTTGTCATGCCAAAATGTACCTTCATTTCAGCTGTGGTTTCGTCAAATTCTTCTTTTTGCTTTTGCAAACGTTTTTGACCTTCCTCGGTGGACTGCTCCTATAAGGAAGCAACAGAATGTTCAATATCTTGAAAAGAAGTGAAGTACTGTTACGTACTTTGAAAGCATTCACGCATGTATTGGTTGGCATTGTATGTTATCTGTCAACGTTAAATTGATGCAAAAACTCAAACATTGCTTCCATTGTGTCCATGTCAACAACGTTGCATATACTTTTCCTCATGTTCATCCACTTACTCGTAATTTCTGCATATCATCTTTTGCGTCCTTCACTAAATGATTACACTCATCTCTTTCCTGTCAATGAAAAGACAGACGTACATAGTTAATTGAAATTAATAACATCAACAACAACAACAACAACAACAACAACAACAACAACAACAACAACAACAACAACAACAACAACAACAACAACAACAACAACAACAACAACCCTTAAACTATGTAAAGATCTTTAGGTTGAGTAGTCAAGCAGTTAAGTGAGCAGTCACATGGTTGAATACACTTAAGTAGCTAAGCAATCAATACTTGCCTGTTGTAATTGACGATATAACGATGCAACTTCTTCTTTCGCCTTCGCTTGATCCTCCTTGGCCTCGTCAAGAGAGCTTGCAAATTCCTGTGAGAGACAAATGTTTCTTTTATGGATAATTGAATTAGCTTGCAACACGCATTATTATATCCGCTTTCTTCACCTGCTTTCCTTTCCTTTCCTTTCGTTTCATCTCCTTTCCTTTCCTTTCCTTTTCTTTCCTTTTCTTTCATTTCCTTACCGTTTCCCCCTTTTATTTACTTTACTTGGCTTTGTCTTCCTTTCAATTCCCTTCCCTTTCTTACCCTTTCTTCCCTTTCCTTTCTTTATTTTTGCTTCCCTCTTTCCTTTCCTTGCCTTTCCTTTCCTTTATTTGCCTTGCCCTCACCTTTTACCTTTAATATTTCCGTATTCAATTCCCATTGCTCTCTAAATATCCTTTTTCCCTACTCCCTCTCATGCTCATCTCAACAGCCTCTTCGTACCTCTCGCAATGCCTGTTCTTCTTTTAACCTCACTTCCAAGCGCGATTTCTTCCCGAGTACGTCTCGAATCCCCTCCTACAAATACACAAAATAAATAGCTAAAATGCCACTCGCCTGAAGCACTGCGACAAATATATCTAAATAAAAATAAACTACCTTAAGCTCAGTCAGCTCCTGATTCAAACGGGAAGTCTCTTCTTCAAATTTTCTCTCTAAAATCTAATTCAAACGGGAGTATCAATAGACGACTTTCAGGCTCATGCGCAGTAGCAACTTTACTTCAAATTTTCATCGGAGGTAAAAACAACTGTTTTAGCTGGAAAGATCATATTAAAAATAGTAAAAGTGCAAAGTTTAAAATAAATCGGACAAATAGTGCGAAAGCTACGCTCTTCGGAAGTTTTGCTCTCCACTAGGGATTTAATAAGGATTTTGGCTTGGCGTGCAACTCCCGCCCGCCAAGCCAAAATCCCTATTAAATCACTAATAAATCCCTGTTGGAATGGTCAACTTTCCGCTTGTGAATTTTTTTCCATTTGTTAAGCAATTCGTTTCAAACTTTGCACTTCTACTATTTTCAATATGCTCGTTCCAGCTAAAACAGTTGTTTTTATCTCCGACGAAAATTTGAATATTTGTTGCTACTGCGCATGATCGGGAAAGTCGTCTATAGAGCTTTCCGGGTGAAGTGAATGGATCACATGATCTTTCTTTTTGACAAATCTGATTGGCTAATGTCCAAAGTTGTCTGAAGTTTTGGATGTCCGAAGTTTTGCGAGAGCCAATCAAATCTCTCAACGCGTTGTCTACGCACTTCGTGCGGAAAGGTCTTTTTGGTGTAACACATGTAGACATTAAGTATTTACATATGAGACAGACACGAATTCAAGTCGAATGTAGCGTTTCCAAAAGGTCGTTTTCATGGGTCCGGCCTGAGATTTAGTCTATGCTGGCCTCATCTCAGATCTATAGACCAAACTAAAGGTTTCTAGCCCGACTCAATGCTGGTCGATTTTTGTTTCGGACACAGCAGATAAGCTTTTTAATAGATCTCAAACTCAACGTAGTTTTGAAATGATGCATCCCAGGCCTGGCGATTCCCAAGTCTTAGATGGTCGTTACAGCGAAAATCAACCGACGAGGAAGGGTTGACTTCGAGGACCACCTCGTGTGTAAACAAAAACCGAAATGCGAAAATTCAGACTGGTGTGAGTTTGGACACGCTCTCGGGTACCTGACCGTATATCTATACTAGAAAATAGAGTAATAAGACTGCACCATATATAATACCTGATTTCTTTGTAGTAAATGTTTATTTTCCTCTTTAATAGAAGCGAGTTTCTATAATAAAAACAGAAAAGCCCTATATTATTATTTAAACTGATGATTATACTCAAATCGCTCGCGCTGGAGGAAAAATATCTCATGCCAATGTTTGTACCAAACAAAGTAATAAGGTTTGTAGCACACCAACACAAAAGAAGATTAAAAGCGTTTTATTATACTCTTTAATATTGTCTCCTTTTTACCGCCTGGAATCAAATGTTTAAAAATTGACATTGAAGTGCCTTCAACATACCTCTTCCAGGTTTAAATTTTCATCAAGAGCAGAATTTAAACGCTTTTTGGAGTTTTTTATATCAGCACCAGCCTTGGTGTAAATTAAAGTAAATAAAATAGATGAATCACGTTGAATAGTTTAGAAAATTTACTCGTAATAGTTTTAACTAATTAGTTGTTAAAAAATATTAACACGTAAAGCTACAGTAATTATCGTTAAGAACTACGCCTCCTTCCTAACCAACCTCTTTTGACCGTTTTTCAAGCTCGTCCTTAAGCTGATCCCGATCATGCTTAAGAAAAAATAAATGAAAACCACAAATGGTATTTATTTATTTAATTAAATACACAAACAGAGAAACAGACAGACAGACAGACAGACAGACAGACAGACAGACAGACAGACAGACAGACAGACAGACAGACAGACAGACAGACAGACAGACAGACAGACAGACAGACAGACAGACAGACAGACAAGCAAGCAAGCAAGAAAGAAAGAAAGAAAACAAAAAAACAAACAAACAAACAAACAAACAAACAAACAAACAAACAAACAAACAAACAAACAAACAAACAAACAAACAAACAAACAAACAAACAAACAAACAAACAAACAAACAAACAAACAAACAAACAAACAAACAGACAGATAAACAGACAAACAAAACAAACAAACAAACAAACAAACAAACAAACAAACAAAACAAAACAAAACAAAACAAAACAGAACAGACAGACAGACAGACAGACAGACAGACAGACAGACAGACAGACAGACAGACAGACAAACAAACAAACAAACAAACAAACAAACAAACAAACAAACAAAACAAAACAAAACAAAACAAAACAAAACAGACAGACAGACAGACAGACAGACAGACAGACAGACAGACAGACAGACAGACAAACAAACAAACAAACAAACAAACAAACAAACAAACAAACAAACAAACAAACAAACAAACAAACAAACAAACAAACAAACAAACAAACAAACAAACAAACAAACAAACAAACAAACAAACAAACAAACAAACAAACAAACAAACAAACAAACAAACAAACAAACAAACAAACAAACAAACAAACAAACAAACAAACAATCATCTCCAGAAGTAACCTAAACCCCCTGCACGATCTAATTTATTACAAACTATCACTTCATTTTTCTCACCGTGACTTCTTTTATTTCTTTCTCTAAACTAAGAAATTTAGTCGACTCTAAAATTAAACAAACATTACAAAATTTAGCATTAAATTGCAAACATCCTGACTTCAGCGGTGGTGGAATGAAGAAGGTTATTTGAAATTTCCGGGGAAACAGCACTACATTCATGCCAGACGTAAAAATCCTAAAATATATTATACTTAGAGTTACCTTCATCGGCACGACGTCGAAACATCCGAAGTTCTTCCTATTTTGTAAACATAAAAAAATTATGAATTTACGCGATTACCGGTCGCTTAATAAAAAGTGGGGGGTGCCACACCACACCACCCCCATGCACGCCTGTCGCAGAATACGACTAAGTCTGTTTTCATTGCAATATGTACCTTTACATCCTCAGCGTCCTTCTTGTAACGCTCAATCTCTTTTTCGTTCTTCTTGCACTTAATTTTATAGCTAGATTAGAAAAAGGCCACGTTTCACATACAATAAACTAGCTATAAATTAAAATATCATAAAGTCACAGTACACAATGATACGGTAACCACACAAACTTTTGAACAATCCAGTGTAACAACTGCAGAACAATCCATTTGGTTTCTTGTGAGATTGTTTTGGTGTGATTTTTTTTTCGGTAAGAACGTACCTAGCCAATATGAACATACTTTCTGATTGGCTACAAGTAACCAATCACAATGTCAATTAAGAATTCGTTCCTATGCTCGTTATTGACTAGGACATAAGTTTTTGTTTGAGTTAGGCGACTTGAACCAATCAGAAACTGAACATTTTCCTGCTAAATAACACTATCATGCAGATACACGTATAAATCGCTATCCAGTAGATAAAATTTAAAGTAGGTTGTTCAAAGCACGACTAGTGCGTTCTCTAGCTAAGGACTTATCCACCGGAGTGGCAAAGTTATTATATCCGACCAAACACAAACCAAACGTTTTCCGTACATAATGCAAATACGTACTCTTTTATGGTTTCCAGAGCTCTGTTCTTTAGTTCTTCCCTCTTTGTTTCCGTTTCTTTAGCAATAGTCTCCTGCTCTTTGCCAAATTTTGTTTTCTCTGCTAGCTCGCGGTTCTTGTCTCGTAGCTTCAAACAGCAAAAATAATAATGGATATTTGGAGACAATTCCTACGTCTATTTATAGAATAACGTTATAGAAAAGTGAATGGTGATTTACTGAAAACATATAACTCGATGGAAACTTGGCCGCGGCCTTACATATCCTATATAAAATTAAGGTCTTTATTTACACTGAATAATCCCATCAGCCACATCTAAACTGTTCTCTCTAGAGGTCCAGTATAAGGGCCATCCCTCAATGGTCCAGAGTTACTACAGGAGGAAACCAGAGTAAAATAAACTAACTTTATTTAAAATGCATGGATATAACCCTATCAGTCGTATCTATAAACTGTTCTCTCCAGAGGTCCAGTAAAAAACATCCTTGTGTTAGTACAAGAAGAAACCGGAGTAGCCGGGGAAAACCAGTGGTGGTTGGTGAAGTCAAACTGGAAACCCTCCTGTCACATCCGGTCAATGTGAAATTTTGATGTGATCGAGCAGGAATCGAACCCGCGTCACAGAGGTGAAACACGTGCCACCATAGTCAATCGATAAATGGTCTGGAAACTCGGCAAACTTCAAAGCGCCTATAATGAGCTGGGATTTTATGTTGAACCGTACCTTACACCGTGCACATCCTTTGTTTTAGGTTTATTAATATTTAAATAGCACGTTGAGTGATTGAACTGAAACGTTGCTATTGGACAATTCGTTCATTATACTAAAATACAATGTGTTCAGTGACCGTACACAAAAATACATAAAGGCGAACAAAAAGATAGACCAAAGACTTTAGCTGAGTTTCCAGACCATATCTCGATTGACTATGGTGCCACCAACACCTTTTGGAAAAGGCATTGAGGCACTGAAGCAAGACAACCAATAAAGAAAAATTTAAACTTAAGGAATCTAAACTGACGAATCCAAGTTCACGGTACTTGTTAAGGTTGGGCGGTTTACCTTTTTTTTTCCGGTTTTATTATTAAACCGGTTTTTTCGGTTTAGCTTTTAGAAAAACCGGAAAACCGTCATCATTATTTATTACAATGTTACAATGTATAATTTTGTTTAGTTCTTAAAATTGTTACTATTAAAGATGAGAAAAGCAAAATAAAATTAAAGCTAGCAAACGTTTTCGCTGAACGTTCGTTTTTTGTTCAATACTTTTGCCGTCATTTAAGCAGTCATTTATAATTATACAGCCAAATTATGACGTCCAGCGCTATTAAAACTTTGAAATTACGTTCCTTCAATTAGTTCAATGCTGAAATTGCGTTAGTTTCTGAAATTTTGAAAAACCGGTTTTACGGTTTAACCGGTTCAGAGTTGGACGGTTTGGCGGTTCTTATTTCAATCAAAACCGCCCAAGCTTAGTACTTGTTAGAAAGAAATAATCTCAAAATTTCGGGCGTTGTCCCCCAAAACCCCAGGGAAACTGGGGAAAAAATAATTCAGCTCATTTCACCTTTTCATTTAAACATTCGACTTGTTTCAGAAGAGTTTCTCTTTCGTCCTCCTCATTCTCGTACTTTTTGCACAAACTGTTCATCCGACTAGTCAAGCGTTCGCGCAACAGACCACTTTCTTCCAACTTCGCCTTACAATCACGCAAACTTGAAGAAATGAAGGTTTTTTCTTCGTCGGAATTTTTTAATTCTTTGCTTAAGTCGTCGATCTATATATTATACAATAAAGAAAGTTAGGTAAAGTACACGAATATTAAATTGAAAAAAAATAAATTTTTTTAATACAATGGAGCATGAAGCTTTAACAAAAATTCTAAAACTAATTAATAATACATGAAGAAAATTCAAACGAATTAAGGATTAATCAGTGTGTGTGTTGCGTAGTACAGAACAGCGTAATAAAACAGTTCTGTATCACATTTACAGACATTGATTAAATCTTAATTTCTTTTCAAGTCGTTTACAAAATTCGTGTCCGCTCTCCTAGGGGGGCCGGGGGCATGCCCCTTGGAAAATTTTGGATTTCTATATCTCTGAAACACTATTTCCTGCATTTTGAGGCAAGTATTTAAGAGTAATCTGAAAGCATAAATTACATAATTTTGTTGTTATCAAACCAGAACATAGAATAATACACGTCAGAATATCTTTAGATTTATTTATAAACTAGTCGTTGGCCTTAAAACAACTGTAACCCCTTACAAGTTTCTCCTGGAGAGCATTGGGGGGGGGGGGGGCGATCCCCCCCTCACCCCTCCCTTGGCTACGCCACTGCTGGAATAAAGACACTCGGCTTCGTCTCGAGTCTGTATATACCCGATACAGAAGGTCTCCCATATTGTAAGCCGTATGTTAGGGCATATACTGTATAATAAGCACGTTATACCTGTTTTAAAAGAGTACTACGTCCTCCTTCGCTCCATTCAAGTCGTTTAGCCGTAGCTTCTAAAGCTTGTTCTAACTATAGAAAACAAATAAAAAACAAAGTAATTTACACTAAATCCTGTACGATATCGTCCTGGGGCTGATTGTATACAAAGTCAAAGCCCAGATAGCTTATCCGATGCATAACTCCTAGCTAGAGAACCACGTTAGCCATGCTTTCACTAATTTAAATTTTAACCACTGAATAGCAACTTAGGCCTGTGAAAAACGGCGTATTTTTCATGCGCCGTATAAAATATGAGAATTAAGTTCATGAAAAATACGCCGTCTGTAACCATTAAATACGGCACTTGCATTAAGTTCGACAGTGGCAGTAAATACGAGCCCGGTCGTATAATACGACTCAACTACGGCGTTGATGCAGACGGCGTACTTTTCATGCGCTTAATAAAATACAAACATTAATTATAATAAATTTCCTACCCATAATTCATGTTGATAACATCGTTTCCAGGCCTACGAATCGAGAACTTGTAAAAAGTTCGACTTATTAAATACGCCAAAAATACGCCGTATAATTCAACCGGAACAATTTTATAATTTGGGTCGACGCTAATAGGTATTTTTACGGCGCATGAAAAATACGCCGCTTAGCGAAGGCTTATGTATGTGTGTCTGCATGGTAGTGCTATTCAGCAGATAAGATTTAAGTTTGGCTTCCCAAAGCATTTCAAAAAGGCATTAATAATTCATGAGGAAAACAAACAAAAAAAATTATTACCATGCCTGTGGTTTTCTATCTGCTAAACCACTGCTCGGACCGCTGCTCGTGTTGGGTTTTTTTAAATAGTACTTATACTGTATATAGCACTGTTGACTTGCTGGGGAAGACTTATCTACCGGATAGGTCAATACAACTGGTCTAATGTACTGTACGCGTCGGTCAGGTGAAGTTTCGGCGCGAAAACTTTCTGTTACAGTCAACTGAATGGAAATACCTTCCCACTTCCGCTTGTGTAGTTGGTTGTGTATTACTGTATTTCTGTAGCCGCTGCTGAAGCGTGAGGAAAGTCTAGCGATAAAAGTCGCCAATTCTTGATGTATATTCGTCTGTTGGTATCGATTTGGGATAAACATCCATTGTATTATGATTAAATGCCATTTAAGCTAAATTATACTATTTATGTAAAGTTTTCAACAAAATATTTCTCAGGCTTCGGTAGCGGCTACAGAAATACGCAACGAACTACAGAAGAAGAAGTGGGAAGGTATTTCCATTTTGACTGTAAACGCAAGTAATGGGAAACTATGTTCTTTCCAGGCAGGAAATACTCTGGAACATTACTGCTATTTCTCATTGCTTATATACGAAGAAAACATCAAAAACGATTTCATGCCGAACTAGAGAAAATATGAAGCGACATAATAAAATGTAAAGGAATGCCAAGGCAAGGCATCGAAAACAAAACAAATAAGAAAAAAAGACTAAATAATCAAGAGGAATAAATCAAACAATAATTCCGACGGTTTCTTTGCAGACTTCGCTTCCTCGTTTGTGCTTGTTTAGTAAAATCGTCTGGCATTAGACAGAGTAAAATAATCTGGCGTTAAGCCCTATTAATCAAACGAGAACGCAAGTCGTTGCAAGTCGTTTATTTGAATTCAAATCAACTCAGAAATTTTCCCGCCTAAACTTTTCATTCCGAGAAAAATACGTATTGTTCCGATGGTCAATATCGTAAGATCCCGACCGCTCGGCAACCAATCAGCTTGCATCGTTCTGCGTTCGGACCGGAAAACGAGCAGAGCGTAGTAATTTCCTAGATATTGAAAAGTACTTTCCCCCCTGACAATGTCATAACAGACCTTTCTTCTTTCCTGCTCGGCGTCTTCCAGTTTCACGTCCAATGTCTGTAGTCTCTTTAGAAGACGTCTTTCTCGATCCGACCTTTCAATTTCATCTTCCTCGCTTTGAATAAAACAATAATATAATAGATTGTTTGCAATATTGTTGGTTTTTTTACAAAATATTGTTAGAAAAACATGTAAAACTATCTTAAATTCTATATGATTAATTACATTTTTATTCGCTTCAGTTGCTCTTTCATCTTCTTTTCACTGGCAGTCTCGCTCATTAAATCCTGGAAAATAAGTCAATACAGAATACATTTTGAGCCCTATATAAAACCTACTTCGGCCATGCAGTGAACTTTAAAAAATTGGGTAGCGGATGAATTTACACTAGTCTTAACTTTCGAGTGTTTAGTCTGGCTAGAAGTTGACTTAATTTATACAAGTATTTCATTACATACCCAAACTCCGTCTCGGCACTGATTTTCTTTTTTCAATCTTATAAATTATTAAATATAGGTTAAACATTTTATGTACCTTGACGCTTTTTAGTTCTTCGATAAGTTTCCCGACTTCTTTTTTCTCTTTGCTCGCTGATCGTTCCTGAAGGATATAAACATTGTTTAACACTTTGAAACCTGAAGACGAGTCTTTTGTATTTTATCTGACTAACGCCAGACGACTTTATTCAGCACAGGGAGAGGTCCAGGCCTCAATGGGTTAATGGTAGAAATCTATTACAATCAAACCACGAAGGTATATAAGGCTAATGTGATGCTATAATGCTTAAAGTTCTACTAACTTGATCGTATATCCGTCGCACTTTTGATTCAATTTCTTGATCTTGGGAAGCCCCTCGAGACTCACGAAGCTTTGGTAAGACGATCAATGGAATAATCAGTTGCAAATAAGAACGAGAAGGAATACGTACAGGACAATGCGACAACGGAATCACAATATCAATAACACTATATCGTCATCATTGGCATCACCATAAACACGGAACCACCACTTCCAACACCACAACAATTACCACAACATATATTAACACCACAACCACCAATGTTACTGTACCATCAATACCACTCCTATGATACTACTACAATACCACCACAATTATCCACCACTGTATTCAATACAACTATTATATACTAATACCACTATCAATACTAACATAACCACTTCTATATACCACACTACAACTGCCACCACCACAACTACCAAACGCTACCACTATCATCACCACTACCATGATTATCACTACCACTACCACGCACTAGGAACCATTATCAAAAACACAAGCCTACCATCACCACTCCATGTACTACCAGCATCACTACAGGTATCACCACTGCTACATTATTCTTTCCACCACTAATACCACTGTCAATACCACTATTACCGTCACCACCACACTAGCACAGAACCATCGTTACCAAGTTGTACCACCAACCTCATAACTACCAACACTGCAATCAGTTCGATTTCTGCAATAGGTGATCTTTACCTGATCCCGCAGTTCTCTGATTTCACGTTCTTTCTCCACAGCCAGTTTTACACTTTCTGATAAAATATCCCTTTCGGCGTCAACCTCCTTCGCGTTTTACAAAAGACAGAAAATATTGAGAACACACAAAAAGGGTTAGCGCAAGGTTACCAGAAGTTTATAAAAGAAATTAATATTTCTACTAACCTTCTTGATAAGTTCCTCTGCCCGCCTTCGACTGATTGCATCAGATTCATCACCGCGACCCTTACGCACTCGCTCTCTGGTGTGGAAATAGAAAAACAATAACAGCTATTTTAAGTAGCCATCACCATACCATGACAATCATCGTATCATGACCATGATTATGACTATTGACTATGAACCAAGATCATGACCACGACCACGAAAATGACCATCACATGACCATACTATCACCATGACCATGACCATCACATGACCAGAGTTGGAAAAAGTATTCAACCTTCCTCCGGATGGGTTTTTAAGTTTAGATAACCTTCCTCAAAATATATAGCGAGAATTTTGTGTTTTGCAACGTTCATAAATACTGCGCGACTTTTACAGTACCTTTGTTTTCTAGGTTTTCCTATACAGGTAAGCTTTGGTATACTACAATATCTACTAATAACTGACCGTTGCTGACTGACAGCCTACTAACTACCCTCAACTGCTGCGAAGATACAGACATCACAGTAGACATCAGCGTACATGTCTCACACATGTAACTGCTGCCACTGCCAGTGCTGGATAATTGTTGGTTAGCCAATGTTTTGCTGCAAATCGCTTTTCTTTTCGACACCTTGCTTGATCAATTGTAACTTTCTCAGATTACCGAATGTGTTGTTTCACGTGTTTTCACTTTAAACCTTCCTCACTAAAGTAAACCTTCCTTCGGGTGGTACCCGCATACCCGCAGCTTTTTTCCAACTCTGCACATGACCATGACCAAGACCAAGACTTAATCACCATGACCATCACCATGATCATGACAGCATGACCATCACCATACCCATGACTATAACCATCACCATACCATGACCATGACCACCACCATCACCAAGTCCTCAGAAGAGCACCCGTAACCCCAAGAACGTTTAACTTACCGCTCAGGCCGAGATTCGCGCAGATCTGGAGAATAAAAAAGAGTACTATTTTATAAAATAGCTTAGTAAAAATGCAGTTTAGTGTAAACTACAGATGAAAATTACAAAAGGAATTTGCTCAATACGAGTCTAAATGTACAGTAGTTCCTTATGCTATTCTTATTACCATCTTCAACTCTTTGAAACGACTCCTCAAGCCTTCGTGCAGTTCGCCGGTTGTCATTATCGATCCTGTGGTAACAAAATAGACGATACTTGTTTGTTGTTTTCATTTCCAGTGTGCATGTACTGTATACCCAGACCAGATAATACATGTATATATTATACCTTTCTCTTTCATCGCGATCTCTGCTAATCTCCTTCGTCAGTTTGCGTTGTTCACTTTCCAGATCTCGTAGCGAAACATGAAGATCATCTTCTGGCTTTGAATAAAATAAAATTAATTTCAGTTACGAAATGAAAGTTACATTGTAACCCCTTCTGGAAGACATCAGCCTCTCAAGTCGTATATGTATTTTACTCTGACTAACGCCAGACGATTTTACTTGTCATAAGAAAAACCCACGTCCGGACGGAAATTGAAAAACTGTTTATTAAAGTGCCTATAAACTCAAATAAGATATCATGAATGCCAAAACATTTTGAGTAATGATCTATTTAACGTCGTAAACACAGGATGTGGTCGCCCAATCATCCGAGCCAGAGGTTCATGTTAAAAGTGCACGAATAAGCTAAGACCTAAGTGTTGATTTTACGGAGGAAAACTGCAGAACCCTGCGAAAACCCCTCGAAGCACAGGAGAGACCAACTAAACTCTACTCACGTGAAATTCCAGTTCGAGAACGGTCACCCATCCAAGTACTAACCCAGCCCGTTCAACTGGGCTTCAACTATAGCGGTGAGAGGCAGCGCCCTACCCATTTTCTGACTTGAACTTTTATTTGTTGTTATATTGAGGTTTGTATTTCCAAAATGTTAATGAGGATGACGTCAATGTAGGCATTTGTGTGTGTTTCTATAGATATACGATGGATTGTAAAAGGACTGTCTTTTTACTTTTTACTATCCATGGATATACTATATAATATCTATAGATATTCGAGATATTCTATATAGAATATCCATTAACATGCATGTGAATTGGGTAATATTTCTGCTGTAACGGAACATTGTGTACGCAAATTATGCCTACATAGACGTCATCCTCATTACCATTTTGGAAATACAAACCTCAATATAAGAATAAATAAATGTTCAAATCAAAAAATATTTTGGCATTCAACTATACACAAATATAGAATCCATATGCAGTAATATCATATTTGGGTTTATAAGCACTTTAATCTTAAGAACAAGTTGAAAACTTGTAAGGAACTCAGCTGTTACATTGAAAAAGGAGAACATTTCTCGCGCGTTCTACTTTTGTATTGTACAAATTGAATAGTTTTCTTTGTTCAATATGGAAACTTACAAGACAAAATTTATATTTCCCGCCTAGTGGAAATCCTGCCTTTTATGATCTCGCAGCTCTGGCGTAGAACAAATACATTTTTTACAAAAACAAATCGTTCACGCGATTCGTAGACGTAGCCCAAACATGCACGTGTCTGACTGACATGAGACTCGACCAATATCTCTACACTTCTAAGTTCAGCAGGGGTGGGGAAAATAATTTTCGTCCTGGGAGCACGTCCTAAAAATTTTCTGCAGACTTGCAGGGTGTTAAACTGAATCAGTACCCCGTCGTATAGAGCGTAATATAAAATTAAGACTGAAAATTTCCTGCGAGCGGCGCTCGCTTGCTCGACTATTTTTTCCCGGATTGAGGATTTGATTTCCGTTATAGAGCATTATTGACTAGAAAAAAATTATTTACATTTACCAAATCCCAATCATTCAACCCAAAAGTTACCAATATTATTATTATAATAGTATTATAATATTATCAGTAGTATTTTCTTGCTTGTTCTATATACAGTACATGTATATATACAGAATTATATGTACTACAGGATTTAAAAAATTTCTGCATATTCTGGCATACCTCTGGACTACTCTGGTCAGCAAATCGCACCTAATTGAAATGAATTACAAGTTAGCGTAATCGTACTAAAACTAGAGGGCACTATACAGTACTTCATTTTCCATGTTTCTATAAAGTAATACTAGGAAAACAGTATGGTATACGGTACAGAAAACAATACAGTGCAGTAAGTACATGTACAGTGCTAAACACTGCAGTACATATACAGTGCAATACTGTACAGTACTAGCTAGTACAGTATAGTACATCTACAGTGCAGTATGTACAGTACATGTACAGTGCAGTGCATTACGGTACTGTACAGTGCAGTACATGTACAGTGCTAAACAGTGCAGTACATATACAGTGCAATACAGTACTGTACAGTATTATACAGTACTACAGTACAGTACAGTACAGTGAAGAAGAGTAGTGCAGTACAGTATGTACAGCACAATGTACAGTGTAGTATAGTGCAGTACAGTATCGTACAGTACAGTACCATACAGTACAGTACAGTACAGTACAGTACAGTACAGTACAGTACAGTACAGTACAGTACAGTGGAGTACAGTGTATTATAAAATAACATGTATACTACACGAGCCCTGATTGGTCAACTGGCGTGTTTGGATCAGAGTATCCAAACACGGAAAATTCCCGCCAAAACGATTTTTTGAAAATGTCGGACAATATATCATATTTCACTTGTGATTATTTTATAAAAGAAATACCAAATGGTTGTTACGCTTTTCTTCAGTCTCGCAATTTCCCATGTGTTTGGATCAGAGTATCCAAACACGGAAAACCATTTGGTATTTCTTTAGTACAGTACATGTACAGTGCAGTACAGTGCAGTACAGTGCAGTTGAGCACACTGTACAGTACAGTTCAGTACAATATAGTGTACGTACAGTAAGTCCTTACTACTTCAATAATCATAATGATAATCACAATACCTGTGATCGTGGGTGGTTCTGCTGTTGTTTTCTGCGCCGATGCATAAACTCAGTAGAACGATCAAGTTCTGACCTCAACTAAAAAAAAATTATTAAAACCTATATACTTTAATATTTAACAAACATATAAAATATTTATATGTTTACAGTGTTTTCAAATTAAATATTGACATTCAAACAATCATACAATTGCACCTTTCAAATGTAAAAATATAGCAATTATGGTATTTAAAATAGACTATATTGTAGTGTATTCTGCAATACCCATTGACCTACCCTTCTGATCTCTTCATCTTGGTCATCATTCATGCAGCGATAGTGATCCAGCATACGATCTGCTGTGGAAAGCACTTCAGAAGTTGCTCTTAATGATGAGGTCAAATCATTAACCTTTTTCTCAACAGCATGATCACCAATTTTTGACCTTTTGCCAAGATGGCTCACACGCAGTGACCCTCGTCTTGTAGATCTTGGTATCTCGTGGTGATCAGTATCATCCCAAGGGTCAGAATCTGCCATGAGAACCACGCCAGTTCACTTGTAATGTAGTTGCAAAAATAAAATCTGGATCCATGCAAACATTACAAAAAAAATTTTTTTGAATAAACTAATTATATTGCACACTGGGTACATTTACAAGTAATATTTGGCATTTCACTCGATTAAACCGGATATACTAGGTAATTCTGGTGATCAATGGAAAATTTCGAGTGTAGAATATATAATACATTTTAAGACAATTAAGTTATTAGTCCAAGTCAGCTCCAAGATAGCTACTGTATAGCCCAGTCCTTTACACTTCAACTTCATATCATAGTTAACTGCAGAATATGCATTGTTTGGAGGTAGGTGCCCTTGGTGACCAGGCTAGTCAGCAATCTAGCCTTGTTAGAAAGCAAAGTAACTGTAAGCAATTGGGCCATGAACAAATACAGTAGTCAGCAAACTAAGCAATAGCAATTAAGGTAATCATGCAGAGAAGCAATAGGCATTTGCCATGACAACTCTGCCAAGGCAGAGCACAAGCTGAGCAAAGACGCTACTGGCAGCAAAGCAACAGACGCTCAACGAATCTCGAATGTGCAGGAAACCCCTTAATGTAATGTAAGGGACTCCCCTAATAAGGGGAACTGCAGGCCAACTGCATCAGCAGCTAACTTCGCTTAAATATATAATCCTATATTTAACAACATTTAATATATACATAGTTTAGAAGCTCTATTGTCTTTCAACATGCATGAAGCATGGTCATGTTTGAACTGACGATGGAGTTCCTTATATGGTCAAGTAAATTCTATGGACACGTGAAGCAACTCACTAATTAAACCCGAGTTTTGCTATTGGATGACTGCTTCATTATACAGAAAATACAATACCGTAAAATTGTACAAATTTCCGTAAACTTGAACAACAAAAACATAGAACAATCACTTTGGATGAGTTTCCAAACCATGTATATATGTTCTATTAACTATATGTTCATATTTATTATTAAAAATACAGTAATTGTTCACTTGATGAGCTTTAGCCATCTACTTCTTCAAGTGAGCCTGCAATTTTCAAACTTAATGAAATATGCCTGCATATTAATTGTACAAATTAAGGTTCTTCTTCATTTAAGAGGGTGTTTTGCCGAGATGATTTTTATTGTGTTTACATGAGAAGGGCCAGCTTGCCTAGCTGGGCTGGCTTGCTTGTTGTGCTAATTGCATAATTTATCAGTTCTGGTAAGACATAAAGTCTCATTGTTTTAAATATGAACTGTACATGAACAAGCAGAACTTGTGAATTGTTAATATGTTAAAAAAAGTTGATAAAAACAAATTATGTTGGGTGTACCAAGCTTTTAGTGCCAGCCCAGGTAGGTGAGCCAGAGCAGTCTATTGTGAAATAATAGCATAAGTGAGATCGCCATCACTTTGGGCAGGCCAAACCCAGGCAGGGCCATTCCCTATTCACCTACAGATGCTGAAATAGCAATACATGGTGCTTGATGTGTTAGCAGCTATAATAACAGCTCTAAACACTTGGCCTGGGGGTTAAAGCTAGGGTTAACAGGACTTGAGTTAAGTTAAGTTACAACCTATAGCTTCAACGGCAACATACAGTATATCTTCTCCTTGTATCTCTTTGCTTCATATTTTAATTTACTAATCAACCTTAATGCATTTTGAAGCAAACAAATAACCAAATCAATCAAACAGTCCAGGAGGTCAATTCCTATTCTTCCTATCTTCAACGATCCGGCAAATCGAAGTCGAATTAATAATGGCAGGTCGCACGTGCCACTAAAATGATTTTAAAGAATTCACAAGCTCTAGCAATAGATCCTAAAAGTGATATAAACTACTGCTTTTGTGAACCGATATTTCAAATCATATTTAAATCAATTGCCACTGCAATTGTCACCTTATAAATATTAAACAAAGGTTGCTTAAGGGTCTAATACTCGTATCACAATTAATATCAAGGGTTAATCATTCATATGTGTATCGGTATGTGGAAACACAACGGCAAAATATAACTCAGATAAATTATTAATAACAAAGATCGTACTGAATTTCTATTGGTACAATAATGCTATATAATAGTAGAATTGAAAATGCAACGCTTACCAAACGAATCCTTGTTTCTTTTCGCTGTTTTGTCACGGATAATTGCAAAACCGGCTTGACCCAATATCAGTGATGAGTGGCAACATCTGGTTTCACTTTTGTAGTCAGGTTATTGTCAGCTATTGTCTGCTAGAATCTGACTGATTCTGTATCTTTTTCTAGGCGAAAAAGACGCTTGATAGCATGTAGTTTCACTCATGCATCTCCGATCGCTTGTTCCGAGCCAGTGACGCTAAATAACCGTTGAAGAACATGTCTTGTTTACACAAAAACTTGCAATAAAATATTAAATAAAATTGAAATCGCCGCTCCATTGTTTTGGACAACATTGCGCCTGCGTGGACATGGGTGCTGTTCCCAGTCCACTCACGGGAAAAAAGGCGATGATGTGGTGACGTCACGATTTAGGACACTGCATGTTATTACTGTAATTTCTCTATTAAGCCCCCCCCCCCCCCCCTTGAGGTTTAAAATTATGAAACGTGAAAGTTCGTATTATTTCAGAGATATTTTATTCTTGGTCTTTAATTCCTTGATAGCTAGTTTTGGATGTTTCAATTTGCTGGCCTTTCATTCTTCAAAATAGATATCAATGACTTTTGATTTGAAAGTAGTGACGTCTTTGTACCTTGTTGGTAAATAAAAGAGACTCAAACGTGCAAACAGACTTTTTCTGTACAAATTTGAAACAAGCCCCCTCTCCAATAAGCCCCCCTCTCCAATAAGCCCCCCCCCCCAAGATACTGGGGGGGGAAGCCCCCCGGCTTATTACAAGAGGGGGGCTTAAAAGAGATGGGGGGGGGGGTGGCTTAATAGAGAAATTACGGTAGTCTTAGTGCGAACATCCAAAGGCAAAACTTTCCAGGAAGTACCGACTGAGCAAACGAGAAGATACCAGAAATAAATAAATAAATAAATAAATAAATAAATAAATAAATAAATAAATAAATAAATAAATAAATAAATAAATAGATAAATAAATAAATAGATAAATAAATAAATAAATAAATAAATAAATAAATTAATAAATAAATAAATAAATAAATAAATAAATAGATAAATAAATAAATAAATAAATAAATAAATAAATAAATAAATAAATAAATAAATAGATAAATAAATAAATAAATAAATAAATAAATAGATAAATAGATAAATAAATAAATAAATAAATAAATAAATAAATAAATAGATAAATAAATAAATAAATAAATAAATAAATAAATAAATAAATAAATAAATAAATAAATAAATAAATAAATAGATAAATAGATAAATAAATAAATAAATAAATAAATAGATAAATAAATAAATAAATAAATAAATAAATAAATAAATAAATAAATAAATAAATAGGGTGGTTGCAGGTAGGTCATATACCGGATTTTGTTCTTATTAAATTCTGTGCTCTTCGATCCTAAACATTCAATCTGAAGTTAGCAGCCGTTTAGGAAACTAAATTTGCAGCAAACAAAATTTAAACATAAGAGCATCCAGCAAATTAAATATTTCAATATTTAACTGAAGTTTATGCAAAACAAAACTACTTTTGAACGATGTCATTTAGCACGAAGCGGAAACGAATCATCGTTTCCGACGTAAACAATGAAAATAACATAACAGGTTTTCCCAACTAGTTTTTGAAATGTTTTGTGTACAGTACAAGCCATCTTTTTTTAAAGTTCAAACCGAAAGAAATACACGACTTCCGTGAATTTCGTTGGATAATTGTGCTGTATCGAGTCCGCTTTCTTGCATCAAATTACAGTAAAAGACGAGATCAACGCTGTCTAAAATATAGATATATGGCAACAAGGCAGAAAGAACAACAAAAAACGTCTGTTGGCTTTCACACCAAACGCGGTAGATATGTGAAGCTTTCTCCCGACAACCTTACTGCAAAGAGAGATGGAGATACCTATGACAATGGAGTTTGTTTTAGCCAGAAGCCTCTCAAAATCGGGGAGGTTTTTCAATTAAAAATTGAAGAGATGGATCTGAAATGGGCAGGCTCATTGGTAAGTGACGTCGTGACGAATACGTCTTGTGAGTCGAGTGCTTTTATATGCCAACCGTGTCCTGTTTATAATGAACTGAGGGTATAAATATGAAAGAAAACTCTTTAATTGGCTATACTGTAGTTTACTATACGGACACAAATGACGCCATTGCGAAATGTAGTGAAAAGCTAATTAACCAGTATGAATGGTGACGTAATTTGTGTCCCAGATGGCTGTAGGAGCAGACATAAGGCGAGTAACAAGGGGGGGGGGGGGGGGGTCATACCGATCTCCTGAGATATCTCCATAGTTCACTCCCATGTTTAAAAAGGGGGGGTAGGGTAACCTTTGGGCTAGAGATCTCCCATTTGAATACTTCCAGCTGACTGGGAATGGAAATGGGGGAAGTCTGCACACAGGCTCACAGGCTAGTATATTAGCTATTGTTACCTGGTATAACTCAGGGTGAAGCATTTACATGAAGCTAGGGTTATCGTTGGGGCCAGGGATATTACTCAATCATTTTTTATATAATAGGTTTTTAGTTTTTACGTGGAGGAATTTTATCATAATTGTGAAACATGACCAACTTTGACCCTAGTACTATCCAGCTACTGTTTCATTACAGAGACTTGGTGTAACCACTAGTAACCCAGAGTCATCAACGCTAGATGTAGTAAGGGCAGCGACAGATCTCTTCAATGATGAGTCTAAAGATTTCTGGATTCTTTCTGGAGGCAGACTTCACCATGGCTGTAAAGAAGAAGAGTATTGTCTTAACTTGCATAATCTCGAAGTAGACAGCCGTGTTGGTGTACAGGTCACAGAGAAGGGTGACTTGGTGTATTATTCTGATGGTGCATCTATGGGCATTGCAGCTTGTGATATTCCCACCAAAAACCCAGTATATGGTGTATTTGATATTTATGGTCGTACTAAAGTGATTTCAAAAGCATCATTTAAAGGTAAGTAGGTTCAAATATCTAGGAGGAATAATAAGCAAAGAGGGAGGAACTGAGGAAGATGTCAGAGAGAGGATAAAGAGCGGATGCGAAGTGGAGGGAGGTGAGCTGTGTGGTGTTGGATAGGAAAATGCCTAGGAGAATGAGAACGAAGATATACACCACAGTGGTGAGACCAGTGATAATGTACGGATCTGAAACATGGGCTTTGCAGAAGGAGGAGCAACAGTTGGATTGAACAGAAATGAGAATGCTGAGATGGATGCATTAAGAGAGAGAGATGTAGAAATGACAACATACGAGATGAAGTTGGTGTAATGGCAATATCGGAGAAGATCAGAGAATTAAGCTAGAATGAGATGGTACAGTCATGTGGTGAGAAGAGGGGAGGACAATCTGATAAAAATTGCATGGAGATATCTGATAGAAGGTCGACGAATGGTTGGTAGGCAGAGGATGTGATGGGGAGATTTGAACCTGAGAGAAGAGGATGCCCAGGACAGAGCTTATTGGCATCAGCATACTAGAGCAGCCAACCCCACGAGGGATTAAGGTGAAGAAGAAGAAGAACAGAGATAGAACCATAACTAGGATATGGGGTTGCCATATTGGGCTTTCATGCAGTAATTTTATTATACATAATAAATTTAATTAATTTTATGTAAGGCCAAAAAAAAAGTATTCTGTTTCTGGTCAGGGCACACGAAATCGATGTGGTGATGTGTTTTTTTTGTTTTTCTTGCCTTTTTTCTTTTTTTCCCCCAAGGCAAACCTTCATTGAACAGACATCTGAAACATGTTGAGTACATGTATTCTTATAATATATTATACTTGTCACATGGTATACTGAACATGTAGCATGAACACATGATTGAAATATGAAGCCTTCAATCAGTGCCCACAAACATACCAGCGGTTTTCATAGGAAACATTGGTTGAGAATAGACCGATCAAATATATAATATCTGCTGGTGTCATTTGTAGTCAATTAATATTAATATTAAAAATGTTAAAAAAAAGTATCAATGTACAAGAAAAAAGATGATGCAAGTGCTGACCAGAAACAGAACACTTCCCCCCCCCCCCCTAATATATATAAACAATGAGTTTGAGTGTTTCATCAGGGGATCGATCCAAACACGAGAAAACATGAAAAGCACAAGGCTGAAGGCCAAGTGGTTTTATTGTTTTTGAGTGTTTGGATTCCCCTGATGAAACACGATAAACAAGTTGTTGATATGGCATCTCAATCGAACAATTTCAATTGAAAATACAATTAAAATAAACCCTCATGAGATTTTATTCATGTGCGTAAAATTTATTCATACAGCAACTTGTTTATTTTGCATAGATAATTAAGATCTTAAGAATTAGATGAACACTGGTTTTCATCTAATATCTTGGGCTTTATGGAGTATCCAACTTCAGTCAGGTGATAATGAATGCACTATTGTAATTATAGTTGATTATCTCATGAATTATTAATGAGTTTGAGGTAATTGTATCAAAATCCCACCAGAAGTTCAACTTAATTAGGCTTGTTTCTTTTTAACATGTGTGCCATCCAACACCTTTTACCATACTTATATGCTATTCTTTGTGTTGTCATTTTAGCTGAAAGTCTGGAAGATCTTTGCATTAAAACTGTGAAGAAACTTGTAAAAGATGAAGATATGGAAAAACTTTCATTACCACAATGTGTAATCAACTGCATAAGGCAGAAAAAAACTTCAACATAAGCTTTGTCCATTTCTGTGCTGAATGACAAGTTCCTTGACCACATCAAAGTTGTTTGTAATGCAACAGTGAAGTTGCAAGGTCCAATCTCATTGTACCATGCAGCTGACTGACAGCAAGATATGACATGGATACTGTGCCAACTGATTAATATACACTTGAAAGTTACCAGTGATCAAAAACCACTGTTGAAGGCAATGTACTGGTGTTTCGATAGGATAAGTTGTACGATGTATACTGGTGTTTCATTGTAACTGTTTGACATTGTTGGTTTCCAAAATGATATTCAATGGAAACTTTTATGCACCAATATTTACTATCAAAATATTGCACACATTAAATAGACACAAGGCATCTAGGGGTGGATTTAGGAGAGGTGGATTCATTGGGTGACTAACTACCCCACCCCTATTGAGCTAGAAAAAATTAGAACAGTTATAGTTGATTGTGAATTATAATATAAAGTACAAGTAATCCATCAAATATGTAATTTTTTCTACTGCTAAGTGCTCATAATATGCTGCGCTAAAAATGTTAGTCACTCAGACCCAGAGGACTTGGGCTTTGCCTTAAACCACCTACATTTTACAACCCAATTTGTATAGGTTAATAGCATGGAGTATAAGAGAATAAGAATAGATTTCTTTGCAAAGAAATATTTTACGTGGTGTTCCAACAAAACTTATTTATATTAGGTTGTAAATAGTTTGTATTTGAATTGAAAATTGAAATTATATTGTATTGAATTTTGTTGTATTATTTTTTAGCTTTATAAATTGTTCTGAGATTTTGTAATGTGAACAGGCTCGTACCCACGTCTTCCGTCGCGTCCTCCCCAAACACCCTTGCGATCTCCGCGCAAAAATTTGTTACTAAAAGGGATGACTCTCCCCCAGTCTTTCCGCAGCTTTCCAAATTACGTCGCCAACTTTGTTTTTAATTTGTCGTCATGCTTCAGTGAGGCTTTGTCCAGACGTGTCCATTTTCGTTTGAAAACGCAAAAAAATTCGCGTCCAAACGAGAACAGCGTTTTCAAAAAGTTCCACTTTGGAGACCGTCTTTGAAAACTTGCGTTTTTGATAACCGCTGCATCAAGGCCAATTCGTAACAAAAAAACAACCAGATACGTGTGGACGGAGTCTGAGTTTAAAGATTTTAGCAAGCTTCTAGATAACCTAGCCACTACAAAAACCCAAACTTCAATCAGAAATCTGGTTCACAACCTAGCTTTTTGGAAAAAACATTTGACGACATTTTGGAAAAGCCGAAAGAATGGGAGAGTCTTTTTGAGTCATAAGCCACACTTTAGGCAGTTTTTTATGTACTGTTTAATAAACGAGCAGGAGTGTTTTATCAGATATAAAGACACGAGGCGAAGCCGAGTGTTTTTATATCTGATAAAACACGAACTGCGAGTTTATTATACGGCTTCAAAAACGAACCACTTGGTAAGTTGATTGGCGGAGTTAGTTTGAAAAATAACCTTGTCTAAGCCGAGAAAACCAAAGCTATAATGTAAATCAGGAGGTATCTTTATCACATATAAAGACACGATACGGTCATGATTTTCTTTTGTGTTTTCCTCATGAATTATTAATGCCTTTTTGAAGTGCATCTAAATGAGCCTTCTGGCCAAAGATTCTTTATTAAAATGCACATAACAGAATATTCAGATAACTCGCAATTATAAAAGTGGTAATTACGGTCCATCAACCTTTCAAATTGATACACAAAAGTGACAAAACGAATATAATTGATATAGAATATTTTAAAATTAAATAATTCATTGCCTATTAATGCTTTGTGTTTAAAGCAATAGCTCTGTTCCAGAAACTGGTCACATCTTGGACAAAAAAGGGGTTACCGTAGAATCCCGAAAGTAGCGGCCCCCCGAAAGTAGCGACAAATTTGAGATGTCTACAACATCGTTTTTTGTTCGAATTCAATAGATTTCTGATTAGTTCCAGCTCAGAGCTCATGAGACAAAAGAAAATTTGGACGAAAATTTCATATAGGCACTTTTCTATATTGTCATCTAGTATGTGACCAGTTCCTAAAAACTATTAATTTGAAACATATACGATAAACCATGCCAAGCGTGGAAAAAAATTTTTTTCATTTCAAAATGCGAATTTCAACTAGCACATTTGGCAAGCACACGTTCATTATATGCATGAATGGGATAAGCCATAATCTAAAGTAAGTTAAATAGAAATTATTTGAGAAATTTCAAGTTCAAGTGTGACTATATTGTAGATCTATCGTTACCTACATATGGACAATTGTATATTAGTTTATTGTCAGAATGCTGTTTTTTTAAAAGGAAACGGCACATATACACGGCTAAAGTACACAGATGTACTTTAACATGAAACCAGAACAACCAAACATGAATCACACCAATAGCTGTTTACACCTACACGTATAGACCCTTTTAATAGAGAGTTTCAGATTGACGTTTTTTCTTGATAACCGCAAGCCGTCCAGCGGTCAGGTTACGTCTGGCGGTTCACGTTTGTACTGCTAGAACGGCTTCTTGAGGTAAGTGAATTACGGCAAGGTTTTTATGTAACTTTTACTCAACCAACCCACGTTTGGGGTGTAAATTTATACTCTTACATGTCTGTTGTTCTTGAATCACAACGTTTTTGAATTGAACACTGAAGCTCATGTCAATTTTTGGTGAATACGTATGAACGATTGAAAACCAAACATGGCGGCTCCAACAAGTGAAAATATGAACGCCAATCTAAATGCTCTTTGACGTGTTAACGTCAAACTTCTAACCGCAAACGTCTAACCGCGGTTTGCAGTTTGCGGTTATAAAAAAGAACGTCAAACTAAAACTCTCAAATAAGTGCAGAGTACGTCATTTTCCGCACTTGACGTCATTTTAAGCTTTTTGAATTCCATTGAAAATATACAAAAGCTAAAACAAACTAAATCGAAAAGAAATCAAAAGAAAAATTGAAAAGGGATTGACATCAAAGGGTGAAAATTTTGTATTCTACACTTATTAAAAGGGTCTATAGTAAACATCCAGGGGGGTACCACGACCGTTCTGTGTGAAAGTGGTTGCGACCCCCCCCCCCCCACACACACACACACACAGAACCGCACGGTACGCCCCTGAAAGTATCCAACTCAATATTGAAAACACAAAACGAAACCAGATAAGTCTTCTACATAGCGCAATCGTTAAGCAACTGTGCAGTGGTAAAATCGTTGCTAGACATGTTGCACTGTCACCAAGCAGCATAACTTATTGTTCTAATTTGGATTTCGAGTTGGCGTAATGATGGTGAACAATCTGTAGCATTTCCGTACTTGCCAGTATTGGCAAGTGGCGACGTCACATCAAATGACGTCATAATGATGACGCCATAATGACGTCAGACATAGTAATGATAACGTCATACATGGTAGTAATGACGTTACACATTGTAGTGATGACGTTACACATAGTTGTGATGACGTCATACATAGCTGTGATGACGTCATATACCGTAGTAATGACGTCATGGTAATGACGTCATGCATAGTGATGACGTCATGGGTGAAATTCTCGATTAAGACAGAAGTACAATAGACCTTTTCACCTATAGCGGCGCCATCTTGAATTCACAATGCATTATGGACTATCCAGGGTAACAAGCTCCATTAAAAGGGCGATTGCGTAGTGTTGAGACACAATGTGGTACTTTTTTCTTTATAAATACTTTCATGGCAACAATATCTAAATATAATAATTGTCATATTGGTAAAAGCAACAATTCTCGGACGTGTAAGGACAGATTCATGACAAATGTATCCCCATACGTACGAGAATTATTGCTTTTACCAATATGACAACGATCATATCTAGACATTGTTGCCATGAAAGTGTTTATCAAGAAAAAATTACCGCATTGTGTCTCAACACTAAGCAATCACCCTTTTAATTGAGCTTATTACCCTGGATAGACCACAATGCATTGCGAATTCAAGATGGCGCCGCTATTGAAAAAGTCTATAGGCGAGTTTCAGGGTGTTGCGCGCGCATCATTTTTGAAAAAAACTGGCAAGCTCCCTTCAAAGTAAACGTACTATTTAAAATAAACAAAATATATATAAAGTTTCTGGATGCTTAACACTGTTATTCTGCTGTTTTTGTAGAGAGCCCGCCAAGAGCCCACCAATTCCTTTCCAAAACGATGCGCGCGCAACACCCTGAAACTCGCCCATTGCAAGGTATGACAATCGAAATATAGTAAGGTTAGATATACTGCCGAAACAGAGAACGTAGGAGTCTAACGTTTCGAGCGAAGGCCCTTCACGTTTCTCTCTGACGAAGGGCCTTCGCTCGAAACGTTAGACTCCTACGTTCTCTGTTTCGGCAGTATATCTAACCTTACTATATTTCGATTGTTGTTTCTACACTGCCTACGCAGCACGCTACTTTTATTACACTAATTGCAAGGTATGGCCCACCATCGGTGATGCAACTACTTGAGGACAGTGAAACAAAACTGTTGCAGGAAGTTAAATACAAAAGCGATTATACTAATTATTATGCTCTGTTTTGTAAAATGTAAAAAACTCTTTTAAGTAAATATATATCGGGTATATCGGTATGCATTATGAGTGTGAAAATGGAGAATCACGCCAAAGAACAATGTGTTTTTTTTTCGAAATAGTGTTTTTTTCATCAAAAAATACTTTCAATTATCTTAGTTTTGGTAATTGCGCCAGCTGCGGAGATGTCTTGAAAAACACAAGGCAGAAATTTAGCAAGAAACTAATCGCCCTGATTATTCGTCCGACAATGGATCTCAATTAGCAAAACGCTACTCGTTCGACAAGAACGTTGAAAGAAACCGGAACAAAACCCTGAGTTAAACATTACCATAGTTCTAACCCTAACCACGCAATTAACCAATCAATAAACCAATAAACCAACAATCAGCCACCACACAACTAACCACTAATCAACCAATCAACCAACCAACCAACCAATCAATCAACCACCACACAACTAACCACACAACTAACCACACAACCACACAATCAATCAACCAACCACCCACCTAACTGACGAACTAAGCACCCAACCAATCAACCACACACACCTCGACCAGCCAACCAACCAACCAACCAGCCAGTCAGTCAGTCAGTCAGTCAGTCAGTCAGTCAGTCAGTCAGTCAGTCAGTCAGTCAGTCAGTCAGTCAGTCAGTCAGTCAGTCAGTCAGTCAGTCAGTCAGTCAGTCAGTCAGTCAGTCAGTCAGTCAGTCAGTCAGTCAGTCAGTCAGTCAGTCAGTCAGCCACCAAACCAACCAACCAACCAACCAACCAACCAACCAACCAACCAACCAACCAACCAACCAACCAACCAACCAACCAACCAACCAACCAACCAACCAACCAACCAACCAACAATCAACATCAAATAGCGCAGGAATCCGGTGTCCGACGAATACCAGGGTGAGTATGATACTACTTGCTAGCTATATCTGCAGTGCTAAACCGTAATACTGCCATCCGTTTTTCAAGACACCATTAAGCCCGGAGGTACCTAGCTTACGTTATAACGCAATGGACGGTTTAATTTTAAACCAATATAATTATTTGAATTTTCATAGCTACTGACGCAGACTAGAAACATCACGCCACGGTTGACTGTCTGCTTGCACTGTTATTACCGATAGAGCCATTTTCTTTAGGTGGCGGAAATTTGACCTCACTCTCTGGATTTCTCTTGTAATAAATTTTACGTCCTCGTGGATTTCTTTGGGGTAAAGGAACAAACCCGTTTGTCCCATTAACCATAATGTTCTGACCTTCTTTAGACTCCTTCGGGTAATCCGCGCTTGTCGCTCCCTTGTTACCAGGCTCCTTTGAAAGACTGTCGTTTGTTGATTCCTTGTTACCAGGCTCTTTTGAAGAGCCCTCGCTCGAAGATCCCTTGTTACCAGGCTCTTTTGAAGAGCCGTCGCTCGAACATCCCTTGTTACCAGGCTCTTTTGAAGAACCCTCGTTCAAAGATCCCTTGTTACCAGGCTCCTTTAAAAAGCTCTCGCTTGTTGAGCCCTTGTTACCAGGCCCTTTTGAAGAGCCTTCGCTCAAAGATCCCTTGTTACCAGGCTCCTTTGAAAGGCGCTCGGTCGTCGATCCCTGGTTACCAGGCTCTTTTGAAAAGTCCTCGCTCGTAGATCCCTGTTTGTTACCAGGCTCTTTTAAAGAGTTCTCATCTTTTAGTTTCTTCTCCTGCACATTACTATTTGTAAAATTGTTACTAAAGTCCCCATTACCGAGCGGTGTATTGCGCTTAATGTACCGTCGCCTTGACCTGCGACTGCCCGACTGAGGATTCACGTGACCGGAACCGGGTTTTTCCTTATTCACGCCGCGCGGGTTTTCCTTCTTCTCCTCGCGTGTCGTGGCATCTTCTGTTGGGTTACTTCCTGTAGGTTTTTCCTCCTGCGTCTTGGCCTTCTCATTGCCCAAACTCCCCACGCCATTCTTGTTTGGCGATTTCGAAGAATTTTGCGCCGAATTCTTTGTTTGTTCTTGTCGGTGTTGTTGTTGTGGTGTAGGCTGGCGACGAGAGTCGTACTGTTGTTTTGCACTGTAAAATCTAGATCTCCCGCCAAAATCCTTTGGTTTTTGCTTTTCATTACCTGCAAAACGAACATTCAAGAATTGTTTTCAAGATCAAGTTATCCACTGTAAATGAAGTCACAGCAGAGAACACAGAGTACAGTTCACACTGTTATTTGGATACTGGTGTCTAACATGAAGTAGCTACGGTGCTAAGAGGGAAAGCCGCTAGCGTGTAGAACGTGGGCAGAACGGGGTAGACCTCATGTACTTACCAGGACGCTCTTCCTGTTTGCTGTCCTTAGGAATGGACCCCACCTTGGAAATTAAAACAAGAAAAATATATGGAATTATGTGACTACTGAATATAGACACGAACACGAACACGAACACGAACACGAACACGAACACGAACACGAACACGAACACGAACACGAACACGAACACGAACACGAACACGAACACGAACACGAACACGAACACGAACACCAACACCAACACCAACACCAACACCAACACCAACACCAACACCAACACCAACACCAACACCAACACCAACACCAACACAAACACAAACACAAACACAAACACAAACACAAACACAAACACAAACACAAACACAAACACAAACACAAACACAAACACAAACACAAACACAAACACAAACACAAACACAAACACAAACACAAACACAAACACAAACACAAACACAAACGCAAACGCAAACGCAAACGCAAACGCAAACGCAAACGCAAACGCAAACGCAAACGCAAACACAAACACAAACACAAACACAAACACAAACACAAACACAAACACAACTAAAACTTGTTTGTTACTTGTTGTCTCAGAGCTTCTTGAAGCCGTGCATGTATTTCCGCCTGATCCTTGAGTCGAGATGGTGATAGCACAGGCTGCTGTTTACTGCTTCTAGAATTAGAACTCCTCGTCTCGTTTGCAGATTCAGGTTTGTTTATATTCTTCTTGTTATCCGCAGTTGGTGACGCCCCACTGGGTTGGTGTGTTGTCTTCACTGGAGGTGGTTTGGGTGGGTGGGATTTTTCTTCGACTGGATCCGGTTGTTTTCTTTTGTAAGTGGTGTACTGATGTTTGATGGGGATTACTAAGAGAAAGAAAAAGTCTTGAATAAACTTTTCAAAACAGCCATTTATAGTACTTAAGTATAGGTTAAGTATAGGTTAATTAATGGACACGAGTGTGATCTGGGATTTAACATCGTGACTGAAGCTTAAGCCTGGTTTTCATATATCGTAATTCATCGCCAATCATCGGCGATACAGCTTTGCGATGAATTGCGATGAAATAGGATTTTGAAAACCGACAATCGGGGACAATCCCCGATTATCGGCGATCATCGCAAGAACCAAAAAAATTTGTTTCGCCCGATGATCGCCGACTGTCGCCGATGAATTAAGACAAGCAAAACAAATGAAAACCGAAATCCGATGAAATAAGACAAATTAGGACCCAGTCTCTGGAAGAAAACCAAGCGCTTCAAACATGCATGAAATTGCCATGATTCTTCGGTTCTTCCCTTGTCTCAAATATTTTTCGCACCCAGAAACTCTTCTTTCTATATTTCTTACACAGTACCAGCGCTATGACGAGTGAAAGCTTCGTATAGAGTAATAATCTGTTGTTTAGGGGGCGCCCATTTTGACAAAAAAATATTATTTTCCCGCATTGATCGGCTATCGACGGCGACTGTCTGGGATGATCGGCGATCATCCCAGACAATCCCCGATCGTCGCAAATGTGAGCATCGGCGATGATCAGCGATGCAATGCGACAAATGAAAACCAGGCTTAAACAGCCACGAGTGGCCGTCACCATGACACACCCAAAATTACACGAAAAGACAATACCTGATTGAAAGCAAGGTTAAATCAAAGTTATTTGTTTGTCTGTGTTAATCTCATTTGTATGCGTAGCGTGCATGATTAAGGACTTATTAACCGAGTGCGAGGTCTGTACGGAAAACTATTTGCCTGAGGTTTTCGTACAGACCGAGCGACGAAGGAGCGAGGTTTGTGCGATAAAACCGAGGGCAAGCACTTTCCCGTACAGACCGATCAAACGAGGTTAATAAGGAATTTATTATATGGCTATTGGTTCATTTTATTTTTAAGCTTCGAGCGTTGTTTTCGTCTTCGAAGTATGCTGTTTACCTTACCTGTTAACTTTTCGTGTCGCTTCTTGGCCTTCTTGTTTACACCAGTTCGGCTTTTATTTGTCGTATTTTTAGTTAAGCAGCTTTAAAGAAAACCAGCAGTAATGTTCCAACACTTCAAATCAATTCAGACATTTTCTCGCCGAAACTTACAGGGCCGAGAAAAAAGCGCCGTATTGACCGGTCGGTCAATATCGTAAAATACCGACCGCTCAGGAACCAATCGGCGTGCGTCGTTTTGCGTACGGACCGGAAATCAAACCCAGCCATATAATAAAAGTAATCGCATACCAATGAGCATTTTTAGCCCAAAATTTCCCTCTCTTCAAAGCCCTGTCCACTTAACGTCGTTTAACTTAACGTCGTTTAAGACAGTTGGATAAAGGTTTAACGCGTCTCTTGGAACAATGAATGTTGGGGGTGTCATGGGATAAACGAGGCTTACATGCACGAGTGGAGGAAAATGCTATCGTTTACAAGTTTGTCTCTGGTCACAGAATAAAGACTATACAGAAGGGCCACTCGGGTCGGAACCTTTGAAGTTTTTGTCTCCGCGCATGTCTCATTACGCATGTTGCTCAGCCAGTAAACTGCATGTTCTGGCCAATAAGCACGCTGAACTGGCTGTCCTAGCCAGTAAACTGCATATTTTTGCATAAAAATACGAGGACACGTTGTACCGCTAAGTGGCCCTTCTGTATAGTCTTTATTCTGTGTCTCTGGTGTTTCTGTCCCGTAATTAACAATAGTCAGGTATATACCACATACAGCAAAGTGAAAAGGTGGTTTATGTTATATTGCCAAGAATAGTTTTGATGTACAGTAATAGATCAAATACGAGTTTGAGTGTTTCATCAGGAGTTCCAAACACGAGAAAACAAATGAAAACCGAAGGCGTAGCCCCGAGGTTTTTATTGTTTTCGAGTGTTTGGAGTCCCCTAGTGAAACACGATAAACGAGTGTTTGATCTTGCTTCTCGAACGAGTATTCGCATCGCGATTTGCGGTGTTTTCTTCATTGATTTCAATATACAGCTTAAGAAATGGGATGAATATGTAATGTGGTATACGTTCATGGGTTGGCTACGATAATTCATGAATTATTAATGATTTGAGAAAACGAAATACTGACGTTTCGAGCAGCGCCCATCACATTTTAAGGGGCCGTTTACATGAATCCGGAATGAATTTCAATCCGGATTGAACTCATTCCGCTTCTGAGCAAATCAGTGATGGATCCAGCTTGATCTGGTTGGGGGGTGTTGAGCGAGCTTAGTGAGAACAGGCCTGCGGCGTGGGGCTCGACCGAGGCAGGGTGAGACGCCGCTGAGGGAGCTACGGCAGGGGCCTGGGGACACAGCCCCCGGCAAGGTCCAGGGACCGAGCTGGTGGTGGGGCCGAGGGGTAGGGGGGCAAAGCCCGCTAGAAACTTTTTTTAATACCTATATTAATACCTATGAATCATATGATAGCTAATATATGAATCATATATCTATGAATCATATGATAGCATGAAGTTTACACGGACATTGAATGAATGCGTCCTTTAATGTACTTGGATTTGACAAGGCAATTGGCACCCCCCCTGCACCCCCCTTGACCAAGGCCAGGGGGTGCACACCCCCCACCCCCTGTAAATCCATCACTGGATCAAAACCCTTTATCTCTTTACATGAATTGAGATTAGCTCATTCCGGATTGAGTTCAATCCCGGTTCTCATTCCGGCTTGAAATCTCATTCCGGATTGAAATTTCGTTCCGGAATCATGTAAAGGCGGTGCGAGGATTAGAACAAACAATGCATGCGCGTTTTCCAATATTTACGGATTTCAGATTTTATGCGGATCTCAATCCAGAAACCCAATTCTCATGTAAACCCGGATTGACTTCGCATTTCAATCCGGATTGAAACTCAATCCGGATTCATGTAAACGGCTCCTAATACTCTGATGAAGGGCTCCGCTTGAAACATCAATATATCGTTATTAAAACTATTCTGGGCAGTTTACCATCTTTTCACTTCGATTATCTAAAGCACTGCCTACGAAACACTCTACTTTTTTACACTCTATTAACATACCTTCGCCAAAACTCTTAATAGCCTAAAGAAATAAAACGAGTTGAAATAAAAAGTCAAACAGTTGTGTATTGAGGTGTCTACATGCGAGCTTGCTAATAGAAAAACGAAAAGAGGGAGATGCAAGATAGCGTATAGGGACGGGAGAATAGAAAAGAAGAAATACACTGGCGCGAAAAGGTGGAGAGAGAAAAAAAAGTAACTGTACATATACCTCTATCATTTTCTCGTCGTCTCGTACAAATCTTATCGTTTTTCCAAGATCTTCGTCGATCCTGCGTTCTCCTACAAAATGCTGGTAGAAAAAAGTGAAAATGAAATATTTAAATTGTGACAGGTCATTGGCGTAACTGCAACCTTGCATAACACTACAAGGGCTTGGGAAGAACACAATGATGTAAAAACGCGCAAGCTGTTATACATACCTGCAAACAGGTAGTTACAAGGCTGTTCCAACCATGCAGTGAACTCACTGTAGTTGAATGTGGTAAACATTAATGGTTTACTTCATTCAACTTATTAAACATGGAGTTCACTGGTTCCAACAAGCTGTCACCGCCATGTGTTCGCACTGGCGGCTGCCCCAGGTTATTGTCGACAAGGTTGGTACAAGTTATTCCAACAACCTGTTACCATCTGGTCACTCAACAACTTGTTAACAGGTTCATGATAACAAGGTTGTAGCAACTTGTCAATGAACAGCCTTGCTACAACCGGTTAAAAGCCTTGCTACCGGCCTGTTGCAACAACATCCTGTTGACAAGCGGTGAGATTTTCACGTGTGTATAGCATAAAGTACCTTAACGCTGATGTATTTTAGTGTTTTTTCTCAAGAAAATCTTGAATTCACTACAGACATACCTTAATCTGATTCCTCAGTTCTGCCGTCTCGTCTTCAGTCATGGTTCCTACGCGATTACATTTAAACTTGAGACCGGCAGCATCCTGCTGTCGTTCATCCAGTAGTTTTTCTATGAAAACGCAGAGTTGATTATAAAATATCTCCATACGTAAAAATAGGTACGCGTGGCGTGCATATAACAGACTAAAAATCCACCGAACAAGATTGTGCTGGCCTGTATAAATATTCTCAACGTTGTTCAATCAACACTTAGTCTAGCCTGTAAACAGAATGTCTTGGGGAGGGGGAGGGGGGGGGGGGGGACTTTGGGAGAAAGGAAGACAGCCTGTGGACAATCCATTCAAAAATAAATTCTCTAGTCCGTGTGGCGGACTAATGTTCTGATTGACTTATAATGTCTCTGCTACTTCCGCTTCTATTATGATTGGCCAACAGTTAATAACAATTTTCGAACTTTCACTTTCATTATCAGAACGTGGCTGGGATCGTTTGGTAATATTTTCGCTTGTGTTGAGACAAAATCGTTCAGTTAACTTTTAAATAATTAAGGTCCGTTGCTGTGAAGCCAAGACATTTTGCTCAACTTTCAATGGGTTCAGTTTAGGAGAAAAATCTCCAGTGAAATCAGCGTCAGCTTGTGCAAAAGGCGGCCAGTGAAAGAATTGAGAAATCAACTGTCTTGGGTACTTAAATAGGATTAGAAGGAAATCGCGAAGTTTCCTTTTATTGCAGAGCAATGGCAGTCAATTAACGATATGGTGCGCAAGTAGACGTTTATTTCGCCAGTGTACGTACGTCGAAGGCGAGTTGCCTTGTAGTTTGTTTACATGCCAGGTGTCAAGGGGCGGAAGGTCAATTATAGGGCTTGACGGCAGACGTTAATTCTTTCTCACCAATGCTGTCTAAACTCCCAGAACGTCTGCTTGCCGGCTACACCTAATTAATACCGTTGATGAAAAAACATTACGTACACCAACATCAACTTTAACGCTTCCCAGGAGCATTTGACAGGTTTTTTTAGCTCAACCAATCACCGTAAGACTGGTTAAACCGGATTGGTTGGGCTAAATAGAAACCTGTCAAGTGCTCCTGGGAAACGCTGAAGTTTGACGTTGGCGTAGGTAATGTGTTTTTTTTATCAACGGTGTCCATCCTTTGATGCAATCGACGGTACAGGACCGCTTAATTCAGTAAAAATACATTGTGAACAATTCCCTTACTAGTTTCTTCTATGACAGACTGTAACTGTTCTTCTAAGAGCTTCTCTCTCTCATCCAAACTAAAAAAGCAAAGGGGGGAAACAAAACAAAGATTGCACTAATTCTTATAGGTTTCATAATGACAGTTCCTATGTTGGTTCATGAATTAATATCATGTGAAAATAATTAATTCTTTGAACGTTTTCATGGCGATAAAGTAATATAAATAAGTTTTGTGGAAACACCACGTAAAATATTTATTTGCTAAGCTTTCGGCCTGTTGACTCAGGCCTTCATCAGAGCAATAATAACAAACTGTTGGCTCACGTCATTTATAAATTAAGCAACTAATCAATTAAATCACGTAAGAATACAATGGCGTATCACGTTAATTTTATTAATTAGAAAAAATCAAGAATGTTCTCCGAATAGGGCACGCCACGTGCTATTTAATGGCTGTCCCTCCTGAGAAATAGTGTGATGTTTTGCGATCTCAATGGATTCTCTTGTTCTTCGCGTGAAGTATTGCTTGTCGCTGGCTAAGAGTGATGACTCTTCCCACTTAACACGATGGTCATACTTCCAAGCGTGTTTGGCAACAGCAGACTTTTCTTGTTGCGTTTTTATGCAACATGTCTTGTGTTCCTTCAGGCGAGTTGAGAGATTCCTTCCCGTTTCCCCGATGTATACCAAGCCACACTCACAAGGAATGCGATACACTCCAGGCTTAGATAAGCTATCCACTTCATCTTTATGTGTGAAAAGTACCTTGAACAATTTGTGTTGACTACTGTGAAATACCATTGCTCTGATGAAGGCCTGAGTCAACAGGCCGAAAGCTTAGCAAAGAAATATTTTACATGTGAAAATAACTTTATTTTCTTACGCTTGTCTCATAACTTGAAAACTCTTTGCCAATAGTTTGGTGGATGACTCGCCTTCCTGAAAATGAAAATGATAATTATCATTAGACTAAAAACAAGTTCTACTACTGAAGACAAATATTAAAATCTCTCTTGACTGCACAAGTGTGGAGTGGACTTTATGTAATAACCCTTTAAAGAGCCTATGAAGCGAAAATTACTATTGTCTAAAATGAAAGAACTCTCAAAACGACAAAGTAACATCTTTTGCAGATCTTCGTTTCCATGCCTCGTTGTTGAGATATTTCAATTTTTTTGATATGCAAATTAAACACTTTGACGTCACACGTGTATAATGAGTTATCAGAGAAGGTTCGGTATCTTTGCTATTATCAAACGAAATCAATTAAAAATCTGTATGTCTAATGCTGTATGCGAAATAGACGCACAGGATCGGCTTCGAAGTGATTTCGTTTGATAATAGCAAAGATATAGAACTTTCTCCGATAACTCATTCTACACGTGTGATGTCAAAGTGTTTAATTTGCATATCAAAGAAACTGAAATACCTCAACAACGAAGCACGGAAACGAAGATCTACAAAAGATGTTACGTTGTAGTTTTAAGAATTCTTTCATTTAAGACAATAATAATTTTCGCTTCATAGGCACTTTAATTAAAGCCTGAAAAGACGATTTTATTCAGCACAGAGAGAGGTCCAGGCCTCAAAGTGTTAAAACCTATCACTTTAACACTTTGAAGCCTGAAGACGAGTCTTTAATATTTTATCTGGCTAACGCCAGACGATTTTATTCAGCACAGAGAGGTCAAGGCCTCAAAGGGATAATATATCATACACGAGGAGGAGTGTTTCATCAGGATATCCAAACACCGAGGTTTTTGAATAAATTTCGAGGTGTTTGAATTTCCTGATGAAACAAACACTCTTCAGAGTGTTTGATATAACATCTCAAACAAATCAGTTCAGTGTTTTTAATAAGAGAAAATCGTGATAAAAGTTTGCTTAATTTATGTAATTTCTTCCTCCGATATCCAAACCACCGACATGGTACTGATTTCATTTGTGTTTTCCTCATGAATTATTAATGCCTTTGACCGTTTGAGATTTTATATATAGTAAAAGACAACACCAGCTGCCAAACATTTGCACATGCGTGAATTTGCTAGAGTAAACGTTGGAACTAACCGTGGCGACAACAACCAGACAGTGAAGACGAAGTAAGACTCGACTATTCATTTGTGTTTTAAAAAAAGGGTCATGAAAATTACGAAGGGGTAAATTCAGAATATGTTACAATATTGACAAAGAAGCCATGGTAGTATTGGTAGTATGCTTATAATTTTAACTTTTCTGTGCGACTCTCGGACCAGTCCAAATATTTCAGTGTTTTCCCGCTCTTTTTTGATGTACGAGCTCGGATGTCGCGCAGGCGCAAAACGTTTGGCAGCGGTGTTGTAAACGATAGTCATGGTGTAATAGTCAAAGAGATCATATAAATACTAGAGAGGGCATGCTATCTTAATTTCAGCAAACCACGGGTAACCAATTGAACGCCGTCATCTTGGATTTTTTTGGAGGCAAACATTAGGCGCGTTGGTTGGCAAAGGGCTGGGTCCAATTGACTGAAATATCATGGGTAATGGCGGCTGCCATGTGGTTACCAAATTTTCCCGCCAATTCCCCCTCTAGTATTTATATGATCTCTATGGTAATAGCCGCATGCATTATGCATATACTATAGTGTACATATTATTATTGAAATAAAAGTAGCGTGCTGCGTAGGCAGTGTTGAAACAACAATCGAAATATAGTAAGGTTAGATATACTGCTGAAACAGAGAACGTATAGTAGTCTAACGTAGTAGTCTAGAGAAACGTTTCTCTCTGACGAAGGGCCTTCGCTCGAAACGTTAGACTGCTACGTTCTCTGTTTCGGCAGTATATATCTAACCTTACTAAGTTACTATACATATTATTAGTAATTATCTTACCGCATCAAACATTGACTGAAATCTTGCTATTGATACAGATGACCTCTGCAGATCTTTCAAAGACTTTCTTATCACTTCAGGACCAGATGTAGATTGTGTTCTAACTCTTGGGTGTTTTTCTGATGGTGAATGTGGTCCTTTACCTTTGCTGGAAGACGGGGAATCTGGAGATGACTTTAATGATTCTGTGGGTGAGAGTAGTGGTGGTGAAATTGTTTCAGAAAGAGTTGTCTTGACAGCTTTTAATTCACCATTCACAAGAGGTTTAACTTGATCTGTGGTGATATCCTTTTCAATGGTGATCTTTCTGTCTGCAACATGATTATACATAGCACCACATTAAACGACATTGGCAATAAAACTGAAGTTTGTCAAATTTGAAGAACTCGTAAAATTGTAATAGAAGATCTTTTACAACTTTTTTGTATCTTTCTTCGTTTTTAAAATATTTCAGTTTGTTCACAGTTGATTTCACATTACACTATGCATTACTTTACGGCCGTGTGTTGCGAAGTTCGTTGGGAAGTTCCGAAGTTCGTTCGAAATTACGTTGCCAAGGTTGAAAAATTATCCAATCAAATTGCGAGCTGTCGATCAAAACTCGTTATGATTGGATAATTTTTCAACCTTGGCAACGTAATTCTGAACTTCCGAACGAACTTCGGAACTTCCCAACGAACTTCGCAACACACGGCGGTAAAGTAATGTGAAATCAACTGTAATATGTAAATTAGATTATCTCTGATGTCAGGAGCATTTCATACATTACAAAATCACTTACACCTCTATGATTGTTCAACATACAATGTTTAGTGTCACAAGGCGTTTTTCTGTAAGTTATTTCGTTAAACAAACTTGGAGATATAACTGATTTTGCTAGGTGTGAAAATACTGTACCCTGCTCTTGACATTTCAATTTACATATCAAATAAACTGGAATATCTTTAAAACGACGAAAGATACAAGAAAATTGTAAAAGATCTTCCATTACAATTTTACGAGTTCTTTCAAATTAGACAAACTTAATTTTTATTGCCAATGTCCTTTAACAGTAGCCAATGTGAAAGTTAATTGGTTATCATTGTTAATTGGTGCACTTAGTCTAGAAGCAGTGGTGGATTACTTATGAGTATAAAAAAATCATACAGTTTCTCTTTGAAAGCCCGAACTAGCCTGAGAAAATCACACACTATCTAGTATCTCATCCACAGGCTCCCTTCTGTTTGAAAGTGGGAGGGGAGTGGCACCTGAGGCAACCTAAGTACGAACCTCCGATGATCCGATCAACCTGCGCTTTCAGTTCACCGTACTGCGGGGATGACTCTCAGTTTGTGACCGGCCCTAAAATATTTTTGCCCCCAGCCCTGGGAAGGTTAAATCCAGCACTGTCTAGAAGACGGTAAACCCCCTGATGTGTCTGTGATCACCCTACCTGTACAACATACAGTGCTCATGCCCAAGTTAACAGCCCAACTAAAAGTAGTATATCGACAATCTCACCAAGGGTGGCAGGACTGGAAGGGGCTATAACCACACGCCCAATATTTCTGGTGAGAGGGTTAATTAAAATTGCCTAAAAGTTATAGGGAGGGGGTCAAAGTACATCCCTATCAATCTATTTCATAAACAACCCTTCCAACCCTTTGCATGCATGCATGCATGCAGCCATATTTGCATGCATGCATTTGCATGCATGCACTAAAGTTGCATGCATGCAACCATGAGTAATGAGTAATGAGTAATGATTTATTTAACGTCGTAAGCACAGGATGTGGTCGCCCAATCATCCGAGCCAGAGGCTCATGTTAAAAGTGCACGACATAAACTAAGACCTAAGTGTTGATTTTACGGAGGGAGGAAAACCGCAGAACCCTGCGAAAAACCCTCGAAGCACAGGAGAGACCAACTAAACTCTACTCACATGAAATTCAAGTTCGAGAACGGAGCTATTCCCAGACGGTCACCCATCCAAATACTAACCCCGTCCAACTGGGCTTAACTACAGCGGTGAGAGGCAGCGCCCTAACAGCACACGCCACCCGTGCTTCAACCATATTTGCATGCATGCACTAAAGTTGCATGCATGCATTTAAAATTGCATGCATGCGCCCTCATTTACATGCATGCAAATATGGTTGCATGCATATACAAATACCTTGCATGCATGCATAAATAATTTGCATGCATGCACCACTGATTGCAATTTAACTGCCAAAACAATTTATGCAATTATATTCATCATGTCAGAGTACAACTTGTAACAGATCGTTAAAATATGAACAGATAATGTCTGGAATATCCTCAAAAGGTGCAGCTGAAGTTGTGTTGCGTTTTTTTGAGACATTTTACAATAAGCCTAACACCAATCACATTAGACAGCTGCGTCAGGCATTCACTCAGGCTATGTATATGTCTGCCACAGTGGCGGTGCCAGGGTGATATAACTGGGTGGACAAACCAAGTGCCGAAGGCACGAGAAACCTGTAGGGGGGTCCAGGGGCATGCTGCCCCGGAAAATTTTGGAATCTAGAGTCCCTGAAACGCCATTTCCTGCACTTTGAGGGGTGATTTTACAGAATTCTGAAGGTTATAAAACGTCATAAAGAATGCACAAAAGAAAAGACATTTTAGGACTTTGAATATATTAATTCCATATTATTATTATCTCGATGAGGTGATTCGTATCAGTGGAGGGGATGCGACTGAGCGTACTTTATGTAACCCTTCATGAAATGCAATAGTACTGCTGACCGTTCTCGGTTCTCCTACCAACGCCAGAGTGATTATCAGCTGTGAGCGCCACTGACAAATAATATTATACCACAATCTTAAAAAGTCTCAATACTACTTCCCTCCCCCCCCCCCCCCCCTCCCCCCAATGTTTTCTCCACGGATTTAGAAGTCCATCCCATTCCACCCCGTGGCGCCGCCATTGATGCACCACATTCACCATTTGGTTCAAGCTCGCACAGCTTGCCACACATGCATGAAGCCTGAATCGAAGAGTGAATGTGGTGCATACTTCACACTGGTGAACATACATCTATTTACGATCAAGACAGTTGTCAGCCACATCTGATCACTGTTAAACTACAAAGTCAGCCAGTCACTTTTGAAATCTACCAACAACATGCAAGAACACCTTGGTCAAAAGGCAAAGCTGTTCAACTTTTTGTCCAACTCCAAAAGCGAAAGGAGCAAAGGGCTTACAACATGCCTCACAACCTCACTCAGTCACATATCGGCTAACATTACTCACTGGAAGTATCAGAATAGTAGCAGAAGTAAAAAGTGCAAAAATGCAAAATTGTGACACCCAAAAAAAGAAAAGAAACAGACCTGAAACCTAGACTCAGCCTACCACAGGCAGGGATGTAGCCAGGGGGGAGCCGTGGCTCCCCCCCCTTTAGAAATAAAACAACAGACATGTAACTACAACTGATGCAATATGAATTATGTCAATCTACTGAGTGTATGCATTTTGAGTATCTATGTGACGTTTGCGTGTTTTGAGTATTTTATATGATGTTTTTTAACCTTTAGAGTCTGTAAAATCTTCCTTCAAAAGCCAGGAAATGGCATTTCAGTGACTCTTGATTTCAAAATTTCCCCGGGGAGCATGCCCCTGGACCCCCCTAAAAATGTATTTTGATTTCGGCTCCCCCCCTTTCAAAATCCTGGCTACATCCTTGACCACAGGTAGCCTGAGTAGTTCACCCCTTCAATATAAAACATCTTCTGCCACAATCTCACTGCAATATATCAAACATCTCAGTAATCAGAAAACACCAATAGGCGAGTTTCAGGGTGTTGAGCACGCATCGTTTTGGAAAGGAATTGGTGGGCTCTTGGCAGGCTCTCTACAAAATAAGCAATGGCAAACAGACTTGCCAGCGAGCCAACAACAACAGAATAACAGTGTTAAATATCCAGAAACTGTATCTATACTTTGTTGATTTTAAACAGTACATTTACTTTGAGTGGAGCGCAACACCCTGAAACTCGCCTATATACAGTATATGGAAAATCTCAGTATATCGGTACAACTGAAAAAGGCATTTTACTGTCAAAGAGATTTAATATGAGATTATGAGATTTAAGCTCAGTATCTTTGATTTATCTATATTACGAACACAATTCCTATTAAAGATTACCTTCAAGCTGTTGTTGAGGCAAGCCTCCATTTGGTATTGGACTCAAGACTGCTTGACATGCTTCCTTTTGTTTCTCAGACTCTTTACTGCCTTGAGCTATTAAATAAATACATCATTAAAAATCAGTATTAAGAGTGATTGAATATTGGCATTTATATTATGTCTACATAACCATGGAAACTACCTACCTGAAGAAGTTGGCCCAGGATCACTTTTCAAATTTGTCTGTGATGACTCCTGTGGTTGATTCTCAGAATTATCTTTCATTGCTTTTTTCCCAGGTTTTTTCTTCCTTTTATTCTAAAAAAAATCATATCCATACAATCAACACTATTAAAAACCCAGTGCTGCCTCAGATGTCTGCGGCTTCTCCCTTTGGCAAGTAGAATTGTCCAGAGGTGTAGGAAGATGTTTAATAGCTTAGGGGGCTGAAAGTTGTCGGGTGCAACAAACCGCTACCTAAGGGACTGGTCTGGATTTTAGATGGTATTTTCCTGCATATTAATTATTATATACATCTTTGCTCAAAAAAGGGCTCTCGATCGCCAATAACAAACCAAAATTAACACCTACAGTCACTATACTTACCCGTATGGATGGTTAGGTGCAGACATGCATGTTTAAGAGTTTCCAGCCATTGTTCGGTTACTTGGATACAGGTCTAGGGCCATGTAATGGTCCCCAGCCTTGACCTGTCCACCATGCCCCGTGTCTGCACCTATCACACCGATTATTTTGGTGGAAGTTTAATTACTGTAGTCGTAGATTAATGGGTGGGATGGAGGGCACAATTTTTCCTCTCTCGCTGTCTTCTTTAGCTATCGACTAAACGGCTCTATCACGCTGGCTCTCCAGAGTGTACTGTATGACACCTGAGAGTTCTCGTCTCTTTAATAGGCTTGCTATCGCCCCATGCCCTGCGCGTTCCTTTGTTATTAACCTTGGTTATAAATAACCTCATAAAAATGCAAGGCCTCCAAAATGCATGTTTTGGAGTCTGAAAAAAGAAAGATTGGATGTTTCTTTGAGCCATCACATGACTCACTCAGTATATTAGGGGTGCTGAGCCCCCCACTTCAGAATTTCAGGGGGGCCGGGGCTGCACCCCCTTCTTCCTACACCAGTGTTGTCTGGTTTCACAGAGTAAGATAATGAAAGGGGTATTTTTGGCTGGCTCAGGCAGCAATCAGTGGGTTAAGAAATTGATCAAGATGTCTGCCCATATTTGTATTAGCCTGATGCAATCACAAAAAGGAATTTTGGAAAAATTTGAAAGCTCACACTGTAAATCTGAAGTGTAAGCAAATGGAAGTTGGAAGTTGTTATATACATGTAGGGCTAACCTCTCAACTTTCCTTCAAGCCCATTTGGACTTGAGAATAAATTTATGGTTATGGTTATGGTTATGGGTAACATCCAAGTACAGTATACAGTACTTTCAAATTCTCCCAAATTGTGTGTTTGCATCAGGTTATAATTATTAAACATTCATGAGGTCATCCATTTTCTATTTTTTTTATAAAATACACTGTAGGTTGTATCTTTCACATGCTGTGATTGGTCAGTTCAGGGGCGTCGGAAGTGGGGGGGCCGGGGGAGGGGGCCTGGGCCCCCCCACTTTTTTTGGTGGGGGGGCCAGAATATGTTTGGGCCCCCCCACTTTTTAACAAGGCCAGTAATAAACAAAGCCAGTAATAAAGTTATGATTAACAAAATCACTAACCCTAGCTAACCCACAACTTTGAATAAAGATATAATACAGAAATTTGAATGCAGATATTCAATGTCCGGAAAAGTGTTGTCTTTTGAGTATTTTGTGACGTTTTTGGACCTTTAGAATTCTGTAAATCCTTGTCCTGAAATGCAGGAAATGGCATTCCAGAGACTCTAGATTTCAAAATTTCCCGGGGGAGCATGCCCCCGGACCCCCCTAAAAAGTTTGGGCCCCCCCACTTTTAGTGTCGCTCCGATGCCACTGGGTCAGTTACCATGTTCATCTCTGGCCATGCATTTACGGTTGTGACATCATGGCACATTTCTTAGTCTTATTTCATAAAAGAAATAGAACATAAACTTTTGAAAGTACTTCACATAAAATTTTGAATTCTCCCAACTCACTCTCGTGTTTGCATCAGGCTATATAAACACAGGTGACCATTTTCTATTTCTTAAGTGAAATAAAACTTAGTGATTAACCTATTCCTGCTCAGGCGCATGTTTGACGTGTGGCAGCATGCCGCATATGAATTGTCAGATATTCAAGAAACACTCAGCAAATTTTCATTTTAATAGCTCATCTTTTCACTTACTCGGCAGAAAAATTTGGCTTGTCCCACGTGAGCAACAAGCCAAACACACACCTGTTCCTGCTTGAGCTGGCCAAAAATAGCCCCTTCGTTGTTTTACTCTATCTAAATGCCAGACAATTTTACTCGGCAAAGAGAGAAAGAACTCCAGCAGACATCTTAACCAGCAATGAGTTACATGTATGTAAATCAGTAAAGAATATCCATCTATAGATCTTCAGGTGGCTGAGTGAACCATAATTGCTCCAGAAAAAATATATGAATTAAAAAACCCATTTATTTACTTTTCGAAATAGAAAGAAAGATGACACTGTCACTATTTCTTTCTAATTTGGCATCATATAGACCTTATTCATAAATGGCCAACGATTTAAAATCCTTTTATGAGCAAATGAACTAGCCCCCCAGACTTCGTTTTAGAGTAAAGAAATTGAATTTCACACATGAAAATGAGTTCAGAGGGGCTAATTTATATGCACATAAAAGATATTAATTCCACAGCCATTTATAAATATGGTCTATAATCTTGTATAAATAAGGAATGGTAATTAGAATTTTGATCATTTTGTGAATAATAGATGACTTCAGACAATCCATCCATCTTGCAGTATAGCTAGATATTTATAGTCATATATATATATATATATATATATATATATATATATATATATATATATAGATATACATATATATATATATAGATATACATATATATATACATATACATACATATATATATATATATATATATATATATATATATAATTTTAAAAAATGACTGTTGCTGCTCTGAGTTTCACACGTTAGCAATCATTGCCTGATGATCAATTTGCCTGATGATTGCTAACGTGTGAAACTCAGAGTAGCAACATTCATTTTTTTAAATAAAATCTATCTTGCTTTACCTTCAAAAGTATTGAGCACTCTGTGGTCTATTGTAAACGACTACTTGAACTATTATTTTATATAATATATATATATATATATATATATACACAGTATACTGTATACATTGTACAGCTGTATATTGCATATCATATTAATAACAGTCACCACAGTAAAATATTATCTACTAAACTATTTTTACTTTGAATAATAAAAAAATAAGCACAAATACAAAAATTACAATAAGAATAGAAAGTTATATTATATAAAAAATGGTTATTTAGAATATATTTTAGTAAATGGTTAACAATATTCTATTAAATTGTTTTAAAAGTTGGATTCAATCAAAGGGATTATTAAGAAAAGATATATTTGTATACTGTACAAACTGAAAAAAAGCAATTATATAAAAAACCTGTTAACTATTGTCAAAAAAACCCAATTATATAGAATAATGTATTCATATTACCGTATTAATTTAAACACTGCATATATCAATAATTTAACTTAAATCGTTACTACAACCAACGTAGATATGTATCATTTTTTATAATCTCCACGTTATAGATATAACCTTTTCAATGAATACCAAGTAAGGAAAATTGTTTTTCTGAGAAAAATCGACAGCCAAGGTCAGACACTTCAAAACCTGATATTTTGTGGATTATTTGCGATGTACTACATAACCAAATATTTGTAGATTGTTGAGTAAAATTTCAGACTAAATCGTTGAAAATAATTTGGAAAAAGGTCACAAAACAAACTGTCTACGTTTCAAAACGAATTCTGTACAAAATTCGCGAGAAGATAAGAAATCGAGATCGCAGTGACCTTGTTACTTTGGCAAAGTGAAAGTAACACAGGCGGAAGTTGTCAGGCAATGAATTGCAAATAGAAATTATGGGAGTCTTTTTGACGCTCTGATCGGTCTAGAAGATGCGATCGCGTACTTAAATTTGAGTGCAGAGGTCGAAAATCGACGGCAAAAAGCTAGAAACTTTAGCCTTCACGTATCTTTCACAGGACGTGTCTGTACTTTGGTCGAGAATGTTTTTTGATGGCGCGCCATTAACGTGCTTTGAATCGAGCGCAGGTCACCTTGACGCTCTCTGAACACAACCAAAACAAAGATCTTAGAATTTAAAATAAAGAGACCATCTTACCTTTTTTTTCCCTTGAACCATCCATTCATTTTGAACCTCCATTCCTCCTAGGAACAACAACGATTTCAAAATAGAGCGTATCAAATAGAACCATATAGAACACTGGGTCTGTTTTAATATAATAATTAATATTAAGATTTATATCTTGCCATATATTCGACGCGTTCACGCCAGTAAATGCGAAAAGAAACAAGCTATTTTTACCTGCAATAAAGTAATTCAAAGCCTTGTCGACTTGGTAATCGTAGGCTTGGAGAACTTCGGCTATTTCGCTTTTACTCCGTGTCGGGATTGCTTCGAGAATTATTGATATCTAAATAGTACGAGAAAATTCAAGTGCACTTCAGGGTTCGCTTTTGGAGAATCCGGCGCTTTACAATAAAAAGAGAATGGCGTATTGTGCTCGGGAAACTTGAGACAAATTTTTCGACTTTCTGTCAATATTTTATAGACCGTGAGATCAGTACCTTCTTTTTCAAGTTCTCTGGAAGCGGTTGGATCTTCTCGGCGAGGACATGGCGACGACCAGCGTCGTACAACTCTTTACCTAGACAACAGAAACAAGAAGGGCAATGGAGCCACGCGCCAGCCGCTTTGTGAAGCTTGAAAAACCTGACATTCCTACTGACCTTTCGACTGTTTTATCTCTTTTGCTGCCATACATGAATTTGTATCAAAAAGCGATCCCCGGAAGTGCAGTATTAGATATAGAAGCTGATTGAGCAAGCTTTGAGACAACTTTGAAAATTAAAGTCACACGCGCGGCTCCCCGCGAAAACACTCGCAACGTGATTGGTCCATTGCGGTTACGTAATTTCTTTGAGAGTTGGCAAGCGAGAGTTTGTCTGAGAGTTTTCTCAACTCTCATGCCCCGGTCAAACGAGGATGAGAGTTGATGAGAGTCGTAGCCAGTAACGAATTTCGAGGTAAACAAAGTACTAAACTCTATAGCTCATCAACTCTCATATGCCAACTCTCATGACCGGTCAAACGAGCAAAAACTCTCATCAACTCTCATTACAATTTGAACGAGCTCAAAGTTGATGAGAGTTGATAAGAGTGCATGAGAAGCGATGAGAGTTGGTGGTCAAACGCGACCGAGAGTTGCAATTCTCATCGACTCTCATCAACTCTCATCCTCGTTTGACCAGGGCTTAACAATTTGAAGCCTCAGGAAGACGAGTCTTTAGTATTTTATTCTGGCTGACGATTTTACTCAGCACAAGGAGAGGTTCAGGCCTCAAAGTGTTAAAACCTATCTCTTTAACACTTTGAATTAAGCCTGACGACGAGTCTTTAGTATTTTATTCTGGCTAACGCAATGACGAAAAAATCGTGAATCTAGTATTGATACAGGAATACCGCGTTTTCAGTTTCTCAAAATATTGTCTCGTTCTCGAGATATTTAAGTTCATTGCTATTGGACGCAATAGACGGCACGACAACAACTGTTGGAGAAACCTTGCTGTGGTCCAGTGTTAGTAGACGACAGCTCTTTATTGTAACTATCGATAATTCCGTAGCGTATTTACAATCGTTGTTAGAAATTGATAATAAGAAATGTTCTTTCGACTATCAGGATTGCTGAAAGTTCACAATGAGTGTTAATCCGCTTCAGTCCTGGTCAGTGCGCCACTCGATCGGCGCCATAGCTGGTATCAGGGAGGCCAGAAAAAACCTTCCACCAAGGTGGCCAGGAAATCTGGGCGGGACCAAGATAGCCAGCTCACTGCCCGCTCAGCAAATAGTAAATCAAAAACGTTGTGATTCCAAGTTCAATGTTCAAGTTCGAGCTGTCTACTGACTGACCGAGATGCTTCATCTGGAAAACGACTTCTTTTATACACTTGTTTCTGACACGCCCTCCTCCTGGGAATACTGCTACTTGACGTAATGAATATACTTTCCTACTATACTTCGTGCCGTAGGAAACTACGTATTTCTGAAACATGCAAATTTATAGGTGCCTCGCGACGTCATTTACTCACACAGGCAAAAATAAGATTTACAACATGGGTAATATATCTGAAACTGTTGTTGCTACGGAAACCGTTTAGAAACACGAGCATTTTTACTAAAAAATTAAAATATTAATTTTATGTTTCTTTTCAAAAGAATATGATAATTGAAACATTCGAAATACAATATCTGTGTCTACAAACATTCATGTCAATGTATAATGTATTGCAGTAAAAGCTGTTTTTTGGAGAATGTTTTACAAATGAATTTTTTTTTTTTGAATTTAATATATTTGTCACTAATTAAAAACGACAGGAGAAAGAAACAGGGCGTAATGCCCCAATTTATAATAGTCATTTTGCTTGCGTGAGTAAATGCCGTCACGAGGCACCTAATTTACATATTTCAGAATTAAATATCTCGAGAACGAGATTTAAAAGGCCCCTGGCTACGTCCCTGAAATAGAATTAGCCAAAAATTGCCGGAGTACCTCCCTTCCTCCTTGGCCGGGGCTCATATAACATATAATGTGTTAATATTCAAAAATTATTATAAGTTTTGCATTCTTGAATCTTTCAAAAAAATACCAAAATATTGCAAAAGAATTAGTAAAATATTGAAGAAAATGTTCTTCTATTCTAAAAACAATCCAGTTCCAGAGGACTAAGTGGCACTATGATGAAAAAATCGTGAATCTAACCAGTAAACTATAATTTCCAAATGAGGAATACCGGCGTTTTCAGTTTCTCAAAATATTGGGAGTCGTGGGAGCCGCGGCTCCCCCCTTTTGATATAAAACAACAGACGTGTAACTACAAAACTGATGTAATATGAATTGTGTCAGAAAATAAACTGTAAACAGTGTATTCAATCTACTGAATGTATGCATTTTGAGTATCTATGTGACGTTTGCATGTTTTGAGTATTTTATATGACATTTTTTAACCTTTAGGGTCTGTAAAATCTTCTTCCAAAAGCCAGGAAATGGCATTTCAGCGACTCTCGATTTCAAAATTTCCCGGGGGAGCATGCCTCGGGACTCCTCTAAAAATTTATTTTGATTTCGGCTCCTCCCTTGTTCTATTTCACAACACTCTCAGCTCATACTCATTGTTATGTAAGTTATTGGGAGCTTGATCGAGCGCTTTCGGAGGAGGTGGAACCCCTGTCAAATCCGCGTAGATGCAGCACACAAATTTCCAGCGTGTGGGAGGGCGGGTCGTTCCACCTTCCTTGACACAAAACTGAGTGGAGTGAGAGATCAGGGTACACGTGACTTGGCATTTCCTATCCATATAAGGCGTTATTCTATCATTTCTGGATTCGTGTTTCATTTTCGAGTATTGTGAATAGTGTGCCACTGTGACCTCAAAATTCTAACCCAATCCCAGACCTAAAAAGGCGATTTTTCTACGTGCACCCTATCCCAGACCTAAACAAAAAAATCAGTACCCTTCCCAGCACTGGTGTCAGGCATCGGCATCCATACTCATCTCAGACCAAAATATGCAACCCATTCCAGACCAAAATTGAATGGACAAACTATAATTGTATACCCAACCTCGTACCCAGGGCGGCAGGGCCATTTGTAGGGAACTGGCCAAGATGGCGAATAAAACAAAATGGCGGGAACAAATGGCCCTGGTGGAGACTAGCTCAAAATGCGCAGTATATTGCGCATTTTATTAACTAGAACTCAGTTCTTTACACAGTAATTATACCTAATTACACTTAATTATTGCATGGTTTAAAATATAATTTCCCGTGCCGTGTGCAGGAACAACCGACAAGGTAAAAATACAATTTAAAAAAACAAAACAAAATCAAACCGTCTGATTTACGCCATAAGCTCTTGACCAATCAGAGGCTGAGATAGCCTGGCCTCCACCAGGGCTATTTGTTCTCGCCATCTTGGCGGTTGTTGTATTCCAGACCCCGGACCCGTATACCCAACCTCCGTGGAGGCAAAAATGCCCTGGGTACTAGGTTGCCGTATACCTTATATACGAGAGTACCCCTGGGTACCATGGAGACAGCAGACTTCACATGAACACCAGTAAACGAAATTATAGTACTTTTTGTAAAGAAAAATTTACATATCAATTATAATAATTAAATATATGGTATACATATTAACACCAGCCGGTTATTTGCATACCAGAAAACTGTATGCATTTAACAACGAGCAGGTTATTTGCATACTGGGAAACGGACACGGTATGCATATAACCACTATGCATATAACCACTAGATGGTTAATTCCATAACAGAAATTGGCCACCAGCCGGTGATATGCCTACCAAAAAACGGTATACACATAACCACCAGCCGGATATTTGTTATTCATGCATAACCACAAGGCGGTTATTTGCATACGGGAAAACGGTATGCGTATAACCACTACACCTTTTTCAGGTCAAATTCAGAAACTTCCAAACGAACTTCAGATAATTCAGATCAATTTCAGAACTTTCCAAGTGAATTTCAGAAATTTCCAAATGATATTCAGATTTTCCAAATGATATTCAGAAATTTCCAAATGATATTCAGATTTTCCAAATGATATTCAGACATTTCCAAATGATATTCGGACACTTCCAAAATGAAGCGAGAGGCTTGCACAGTAAATAGTTAGGATCAGCTGAGGGAACACATATACCTTTTTTGCCCTGCATTACTCAATGAAAAACATTCAATTGCACTCATTGAAATAAAAATAGCACTTTATGTAATCAATGCTATTGATGTTACAGAAGCGTTATTGAATGTCGTTTCGCGCTAATAATAAAGTGATATTGTTATTTCAGTGAGTGCAATTGAATGTTTTTTATTGAGTAATGCAGGGCAAAAGGTGTATGTGTTCCCTCAGCTGATCCGAACTATTTACTGTTCAAGCGAACTTTAGCCTCTCGCTTCATTTTGGAAATGTCTGAATATCATTTGGAAATGTCTGAAATTCATTTGAAAATGTCTGAATATCATTTGGAAAATCTGAATATCATTTGGACAATTTGAATATCATTTGGAAATGTCTGAAATTCATTTGGACAATCTGAATATCATTTGGAAGTGTCTGAAATTCGTTTGGAAGTTTCTGAATTTGACCTGAAAAAGGTGTAGACGGTTATTTGCATACTGGAAAACGGCATGCATATATCCACAGCCGGTTATTTGTTATTCATGCATATAACCACCATGCAGACGGTTATGGAAACCATAGGCACATAACCACCAGACGGTTATTTGCATAGTGGAAAACCGTATGCATATAACCACTAGTCGGTTATTTGCATACTGGAAAACGGTATGCATATAACCACCAGCTGGTTATTTCCATACTAGAAAACGGTATGCATATAACCACCAGCTGGTTATTTCCATACTGGAAAACGGTATCCATATAACCACCAGCTGGTTATTTCCATACTGGAAAACGGTATGCATATAACCACCAGCTGGTTATTTCCATACTGGAAAACGGTATGCATATAACCACCAGCTGGTTATTTGCATACTGGAAAATGGTATGCATATAACCACCAGTTAATTGGTTATTTCCATACTGGAAAACGGTATCCATATAACCACCAGCTGGTTATTTCCATACTGGAAAACGGTATGCATATAACCACCAGCTGGTTATTTCCATACTGGAAAACGGTATCCATATAACCACCAGCTGGTTATTTCCATACTGGAAAACGGTATCCATATAACCACCAGCTGGTTATTTACATACTGGAAAACGGTATGCATTTAATCAGCAGACAGTTATTTGCATACCGGAAAACAGGATGCATATAATCACCAGCTGGTTATTTGTACATTCATGCATATAACCACTAGACGGTTATTTGCATAGCGTAAAACCATATGCATGTTGCCACCAAAAGGTTTATATTTGCAAACTGGAAAACGGTATGCATAACCACCAGCTGCATGGTTATTTGCAGGCATACATAACTACCGGCCGGTAATTATTTGCATACACGGTATACATATAACCATCAGAAAGTTCCTGAT
>OZ036003.1:8027829-8057829 GCA_964035015.1 Corallium rubrum
GTCTTCCGATACCCTATCCCAGCACTGGTGTCACATCGGCATCCATACCCTAACTCAGACCAAAATATGCACCTATTCCAGACCAAAATGGACAATTTGTATCCCCTATTCCATACACACATACATACATCATCTTTATTTTAATATGCTGCGGCCTCACACAACTTATAATAAAACTTGATTTCCATAAAAACTAACTAAATAACAAACAAACAAACAAACAAACAAACAAACAAACAAACAAACAAACAAACAAACAAACAAACAAACAAACAAACAAACAAACAAACAAACAAACAAACAAACTAACTAACTAACTAACTAACTAACTAACTAACTAACTAACTAACTAACTAACTAACTAACTAACTAACTAACTAACTAACTAACTAACTAACTAACTAACTAAGCAACGGATCAGCATGTTTCAGCAAAAGGCAAGGTGGCAAGTCTATTCTTAAATTCATAAAGCGACGTTGCCTTTTTTGCCTCAGTTGGTAAATTATTGCACAGCATTGCACCACTATATTTAAAGCTACGCTTGGGAAAATTAGTGTTTGGCTTTTTCAGTATTAAGATTTTTAAGCTTGTCAAACCGTCTCGCAGACACGGCGCGGATTGCCCATTTAGGATTTTATAGACCAGAATGCCTTTTACTCTTGCACGTCTACCCAGACCTAGTCTCCCTCGCAGCCGTTCTTTGGGTCTCGTCCGACCCAAAGAACGGCTGCGAGGGAGACTACCCCAGACCCCGAAGCTCGAAAACCATACTGCATCTGACGTCACGGCTGCCACTGATTGGTGCACAGAAACAATGAAATGGTGGCCATGTTGATGAACAATCTTTATCCTATGGGAATTTAACTCTATTCTTATTCAAACATTTCGCATTGTTTCACCACCCCAACGGGGCCAAACGACCCATAGGGCTGCACAAATATCTATAAATTGCTCAAATATCTATAAAGTGCTTAAAATTCTTTACATATTTTTCTCTAATCTATGCACAACACAAAAAATATTACACTAACTTGTTTTCTACGGCTTATTCTAAAAAAGAAACAGAAATCACTTTCTTAATACTTCCTACACATCAAGTTAGGGGGGTGTTCACATGAGGCCGGTGTCACGGTCTCAGCGTTCCCCCAGTCTGAGTTATCCCCTAAGACCAACTGCGCAGTTATCTCCTGCTTTTCTGCATTGCTGTTGTCGTTGTTCTAACTCAAAAAATACGTATAATCATGGAAACCATACTTTTATCATGTTCTTTTAAACATTTGGTCGCAAGGTAATCAATATATCATAAGTATAAATATAAAACGTCTGTGATTATCACGAATGGCAATACCATGTAACTCATGTAAATAATAGTTCGCTAAGCTTTCGTCTCGCTAAACTCAATACTTCATCAGAGTATCTAAGATTCTAAGAATATGTAAATTTAATAAGACATAAGTAGTCTTCGATGCTCTGATGAAGTATCGAGTTTAGCGAGACGAAAGCTTTAATAGCGAACTATTATTTACACGAGTTACATGGTATCACAGACGTTTTATATTTATACTTATGATATTGATTACCTTGCGACCAAATGTTTAAAAGAACGTGATAAAAGTATGGTTTCCATGATTATACGTATTTTTCGAGTTAGAACGACAATGTCAATGCAGAAAAGCAGGGGATAACTGCGCAGTTGGTCTTAGGGGGTAACTCAGACTGGGGGATCGCTGAGACCGTGACACCGGTCCGAACTCAGGTCGGACTGATCATTCGGGTCGGTTGTAGTGTTTTCACTGCATAAGTTTGCCATTATGCACTACCTAATTATCTCAGCGATGCTATAGAACGAGTGCAACAAAGAGTACTTTCCATTATTTACCCAGGTTATCGCTACATGGACTGTCTAACAAACACAAAGCAATTTATTAACTCTCCGTTCCAGACGAAAGGAGGCCTGCCTAAAACTGTTTAAGAACATTGAAGGTAATCCACGGATCATAAACTTCACTGCTTACTTCCACCAAGGACTGTCCAACATCATTGTTTGAGAAAGCATCGTGAGTTCACGGTACCCAGTGTGAACACCAAGAGATTCTTAAACACTTATGTAATATCAACCGCAAATGAAATAAACAGGTCATATAAGTTTTAGTCATAGTCATTTGTGATTCATAGTATAGTTAATTCTACAATTTCGATTTTATTGTAATTAGTCACATTAGCGAACGTGTTTTATTTTAAAATTTTGTTTACTATCTCATTTGTAACTTGTACAATATTTTAGTACTGTATAATAAACGAGCAGGAGTGTTTTATCACATATAAAGACACGAGGCGAAGCCGAGTGTTTTTATATCTGATAAAACACGAACTGCGAGTTTATTATACGGCTTCAAAAACGAACCACTTGGTAAGTTGACTGGCGGAGTTAGTTTGAAAAATAACCTTGTCTAAGCCGAGAAAATCAAAGCTAAAGTTTATGTAAATCAGGAGAAATCTTTATCACATATAAAGATACGATACGGTCATGATTTTCTTTTGTGTTTTCCTCATGAACTATTAATGAGTTTTTGAAGCTTGTATATACATTTAATCTTACGATTCTTGTACAACTCACACAATTCAGTTTATTTGTAAACTGCTAAGTGAAGTTCTTAATAAACTATAACTATAACTAGATCGTTTTCATGAGTCCAGTCTGAGATTCAGTTCACGCCGGCAGTAATATCAGGTCGCCTGCTAGACCGAACTGAAGCACTTTTACCTCTCAAACTCAATACCGTTAATGTTCGATTTAGCGCCGCGGCGCTTATTAAAATTTGCAATCTTTTGGTGTGGCGCTTAATCGAGAGCGGCGCTTATTAAAAAAAGTTGACAAAATGCTCATAACACAACTTTAATTATCCATAGAAAAACCCAATAAATTTAACCCAATAATTTTCATAATACCCAATAGCACAATAAATTCAAAAAAGAACGTCAACGTCTTCTTCATCGTCGTCTATCCATAGATGTGGTCAGACGCATCTTCGGCATCTGAATCAGAGACTTCTAAGGGATTTGTGTCCGGCTGTTTTAGGATGAAAGTAGTGTGCTGCGTAGGCAGTGTTGAAACAACAATCGAAATATAGTATAGTAGGTTAATACTGCCGTAGACCACTTACGTTCTCTGTTTCGGCAGTATTAACCTACTATACTATATTTCTTTTAGGATGGACAGCTGCGATCGAAGTACCTCGCGACCTTGACCGGCAAAAAACTCCAGTGATGTATTAAAGATATGTTGATATGTTAGCGTATCGGTTTGTGTTTTATTGCTGATTCATCTTTTTCGAAGGTGCGGCGCTTATTAAATTATCCTGCTTCCGGACGCGGCGCTTAATCGGGAGCGGCGCTAAATCGAACATTTGCGGTACGTTGTTTAAATGAGATTGGTGTCAAAAATAATGATTCTCCGGCGGTCACGAGCTGTAAGGCAATTGACAAATCTTGGAGTAACAGCAAAACCGACCAAGCCTATATAGTTTCAAAGCCGGCCGTTTTTACCCTAAACCTGAAATGCAATACAAACACTTGTGAAAGTTTGCGAGAACCCCAAATTGCCGTCCCTAGGCCTTGTGAAAACACTCGTCTTTCGAGCTTGCATTGCCACATATCGTCACTTCTCGCCCTCCCAAACTTTCAGTCGTGTTTCTATAATATTCCGATCTGTAAAAACAGCCAAACGTTTTTTATTTCTTAAATATACATGTATATAGGCGCTATACATGTATATCTTTATTCTGTATACTGTAAAAGATTACGGTCTGATATAATGCATGCGTTTTGGAGTGGCCAAAGTGTATATAAGTATATTGCGTTAATGGATTGTCAAAAAGCTCTTGAAAATGGGCATGGGCATAAAAGTGGCTAACATGGAAATGTGTTGTTTACAGACAAAGCTAAGCTCGCCTTTACTCCCCCAACGGAACTCCTTTTATTTTTAGTATTATGACAGTATCCTGCGTAAAAGACTTTTCTATCGCTCCTGACCTTGTACGGTCAGTGTTGATTTCAGCGAGTGCCTCAAGAAAAGCCTACTCAATTCTTAACTCTTAAGGTGGTCTTGGATATTAGCTCATTTGCATATCGAAAAAATATCGAAAAGATAAAATCTTCAAATATATTAAGGTTATAACAACAGACGTTTGGTAAACGCTCAAATACCAAACGTCCGTTATCGCAAACCTACCACATGCACTATACATGTCCGAAATGTGCCAAAAAATCATCCGAAAGTTCTTTTAGTTTTGAAGTTTATCGTTGAAAACTTACAGTTAAAATGGAAATAAATACCTTCCCACATCTTCTGTAGTTCGTTGCGTATTACTGTATTTCTGTAGCCGCTACCAAAGCCTGAGAAATATTTTTGTTGAAAACTGTACATAAATAGTATAATTTAGCTTTAAATGGCATTAATCATAATCAGTGCTATGAGTAACTTCGTTATAAGTAACTATTTACATGTAATCGTTACTTTTTTGAGTAACTTTACCAGTAACTAGTTACTTTTTTCAGGAGGTAACTTGTAACTGTAACTAGTTACAAAAAGTAGGAATAAAAAGTAACGATAACTAGTTACATCTGCCGTCGAGAGCGCCGTTACTTTTTGCGATATCCATCCAGTTGTGCAGGATTAATTTTCAGACCACATCGTTGCTCAGTGACTAATCGTAATTTTGAAAATTCTCTTCTGGTCAAATTAAATAATAGTTTTGTCTAATTCACATGCATTCTCGATTTTAATAGCCGAACGAAAGAATAGGTGTAACTTTGTAATTCATATTGTAACTAGTTACAAAATTTTTAAAGTAACTTTGTAACTGTAACTAGTTACTTTTTTTCATTGTAACTTGTATCGGTAACTAGTTACTTTTCTGACGATGTAACTGTAACTGTAACTGTAACTGTAACTGTAACTAGTTACAAAAATTATGTAACTATTACAGCACTGAATTCATAATACAATGGATGTTTATCCCAGATCGATACCAACACAGTAGACGAATATATACATCAAGATTATTGGCGACTTTTATCGCTAGACTTTCCTCACTCTTCGGTAGCGGCTACAGAAATACAAGGGACTTTAAAGAAAACACAACGACTACGACTACGGCAACGTGTTTGAACAATAGAATTTTATGTCAAATACAAAGATCTTTTGCGAATGACGGTCCCAAGAGTAATCTTGACGCCGTCATGGCTCTGTTGACAACGTAAAAAAGGCATTTTTACGTTGTAAAGACAACGCGGAACCTGAGTCGCTACAGAAGCCTTGGAAAAGCTTATAGCTGTATTCTCGTGACTAACATAGATTGAACAAGTGTATCTCTTCAAGAATTTAAAAACAAGGCGAGAACGTGCGATAATGTATGTTGAATTTTTAATGTATAAATACACCACCATTTAATATACCACTGTTAAACTTTCTACCGTAGCCGTAGTCCGTTGTCTGAATCTTAAAATCCCTACAGTAATACACAACCAACTACAGAAGCGGAAGTGGGAAGATATATTTCCATTTTGACTGTACTAAACGTCTGTCATATTACACCGAGGTTGCACACGCTGTATCACATGTATGTACTACAGTGCATGTACTATAACTATACGTCCACTCATATAATCTTAGTATGGGGTTGGAGAATGGTCACGTATGCGCTATAGGCTATAGAGTCCCAAGAATTAGATAGAAGACCACTTGGGGTGGTTGCAACCACGAAGAAGTTTCAATTTTAACTATAAAATATTTTTTTGCGTCTAGCACGGTTTACAGGAGAATTACTTCGTGACTATTGAATTCATTAGTGACTCTATGTAGAGAGTTCACTGTGTTATGATAAAAGAAAACAAAAGATCTTTGCGGTATAAATTAGAATTCTGGGTGTGGACCATATTCATAAATAGCCGTGGAATTAATATTCTTTTATGTGTATATAAATTAGCCCCTCTGATCTCGTTTTCTGTGTGAAATTCAAAAGAATGAGGTCAAAGGGGCTATAATTTATATGCACATAAAAGGATTTTAAATCGTCGGCCATTTATGAATAAGGTCTATATAATGTGCAGCTCACCAAAAGTGAAGCCAGGTTAGACGGGGTTAGTACTTGGATGGGTGACCGCTTGGGAATGACCCCGTTGTCGAGCTTGAAACTAATGTGAGTAGAGTTGTAGTTGATTTCTCCTGTGCTTCGAGGGTTTTTCGCCGGGTTCTCCGGTTTTCCTCTCTCCGCAAAACCAACACCTACATCATGGTAATCATGTTCAATTGGGGCATTTCGCTCTGTTTGACCACCAGTTGCTATAGGCAATAAAGTCATTAAATCTAAATCTAAACATGTATCAATGAAACTTATATTACAACAGAAGTCCAGTAATCGAATGCGCAGTTTTCAACTCGTTCGGACTGGTGTGAACGCGGGGTAAAAAACACTTGCGCAAAAAGAATCGTTTTGTTTGAAGGATGTCGTCCTTCTATACAAAGCGAATTGATTTATTAAATGTAATATATGACAGTATATTTAGATAGTGATAACCTAATGACCCTCACTCCTTGATGGAAAACTAGTTCGTAGAATGAACTGGGGAAACTATATAAGGTGTTGATTTTGCCGAAGGAGCTAGAAAACCGGAGAACCCAGTGAACAACTCTACTCACATGAAGTTGGTCACCTATCCAAGTATACTAACCCCATTCGACCGGGTTTAACCGTTCAGTGGTCAGAAACATCCAAAATTTCCCTTCACCAAAAAACTCTCTTGACCTAGAAAATCTTTAGTATATACATGTTTTACCGTTTCTTTTAGAGGCAAAATTTAATTTATTTTCTATAAGGGTGCAGCATTTAGTTTGTGTTCTGTTGTTCTAAATAAAGACCCTGTTTTAAATAGAGACTTTCTTTTTCTTTGACACTCCGTTGGACGTACGGGTATATAGTTCAGTTAAAGATGCACTTATGTGCAATAACACTGCTTGTATGTCAGTCTATGTAGGGAGACCAGACAATTGCATGTCGGCGGTTTTCTTGACAAGCTGTGAACCGCACAGCTTTGTAATTTTGTGTATCTCTATTACGAAAGAAAACATCGTCTATTTGATCAGCTGTGCATGGTGTGTCATGGGTCTTCTTTTGTTTGCTGAACAGCGTGGTTTAACAGTAAACACCTTTCTCCCGCTGGGCGAACAAGCTTTGAAGCTTACGCTTGGAAGGAGGTTGGACCAGAAACATTGATCGTTTAGTTCTCTTTGTTTTCAAATACCAAGCAACGCTTTTCGGATTTCCGCTTTCCATAGGAGGCTCTTTGAGGGTTGAAATAACTATCTGCCTATAATTGCTGTGGCCTGTGGGTTTCTTCGGCGGGAAAAAGGATAACGATAATTTGTCTTGGCTAAATATCACGCAATCTTTATCTAGTAGCGCAATTAACCCGCAGGTTCTTTCTTTTTATGTTTTTTTTTTCAAATGAATGGCTTTCTTTTGAAGTGTCAGACTGTTCTTGAAGTTTTGTTGTATGTTTCGGGGCACTAATGTTCCAGATAACATTATATGCAAGACGTCCTATAGTGCTGACTAGAGGTTGCTTTATTATGATAATCTTAGTTATGATATCTCTGAAGCTATAGACAATAGTAGGCTTTAAAAGCATGGGCTCGTACCCAAAATATGCTGAGATTTTAGAATGAGGATGAGCTGATTATTATCATCATCGACATCAATATCACCACCATCAACGTGATGATCATTATCAGCATGCATCGTGCATCATCATCGTCATCAATATTCATCATCATCATCATCATCATCATCATCATCATCATCACCATCATCATCATCATCATCATCACCATCACCATCATCATCACCATCATCATCATCACCATCATCATCATCATCATCACCATCACCACCATCATCATCATCATCATTATCACCATCACGATCACCCTCACCATCATCATGATCATGATCATCATTATTATCACCATCACCGTCATCATCATTATTATCATGATCATCATGATCATGATCATCATCATTATCACCATCACGATCACCCTCACCATCATCATCATCATCATTACTATTATCACCATCACGATCACCCTCACCACCACCACCACCATCATCATCATCATCATCATCACCACCACCATGATGCACCATCATTCACCATCACCCATCATCATCACCACCATCAACATGATCATCATTATCAACATGGATCATGGATCGTGCATCATCATCATCGTCATCATCATTATATCATTATCATCATGCGCCATGATGCATCATGCACCATCACGCATCACCCCGACCATTACTATCATCACTACTAAAATCACAACCACAGTCATCATCATCACCCTCATCATCGTCATTAACACAATAATCAACACCACTACCATCACCCTCGCCATCATTAATCAACTAGTTTCATACTATTCGTTCGAGAGTTATACTCGACGCTGTTTGACGAGTGAAAATCGACAGTTAGCCATTCAAAAGGGTTAACAACTCGAAAGTCTTAACGCTTAAAGTACAAGTATACGTATCCCTCATTGACGAGTAAAATCGTCTGGTGTTAGCCAGAGTAAAATATACTCTGGCGTTAGCCACTCAGTAAAATACCAGTCAGTTAAGTTGTCCTTTACATCTATTAAATCGACATGTCTGCTCTTTTATTAGACTTCAGCGTAAATAGCTTTTCAATGACACCATATGAAACTCTCTTAAAGAACATGGGGCTTTTAACGCTCTCAAACGAACGGCTCTGTAAAATAGTAAAAACTGTCTTTAATGCTTTAACCAACTCAAGGTCTCCTACTACGATACAAGAACTACTATCAAAGCGCAATTCTCACTACGATCTTCGAGGATCGAACATACTGTCTAGAACTTCCTAAAGTACAAACAACAACATATGGACTAAAATCATGGCGCTACACTGCTGCGAAACTATGGAACTCACTGCCAGAACCTGAGAGAGAAACAAACAATTTTAATTTATTTATCAAATTGATACGAAACTTGGATGTAGAAAAAATTAAATACTTTACATTATTTATAAATAGAACAAATTTCTGAAATTTTATAATAGATTAGTATTTTATAGTTTATAGTAGTTATTATATTTTTATCTAAATAGTGGCATGCTGTAAACTAGCTGGATTAGCTAAGCGCATTTGACCACTTTAAATAAAATTGTATTGTATTGTATTGTATTGCCGAACTGCGGGTAACACATTGTTTCTATATAGTCTAATAGAACAGAACAATGAAACAGCGTTGCACGGCCACCTGCAACTTTTAACTTTACCAGCCTTGTTTGGCAGTTTGGTATTCATTGCGCTTTACTGGATATTTCCTGGCGTCGCCGTGGTGCCCCATTTCTATTCAAGGTCCTAAAGCTTTTCGTTTTTATCTCGGCAGACACATAAGCTTAAGCAAACCAAACGGACCTAATTGTTTTCTTTCCATTTATTTCCGATTTAGTCAAAACATATTGTTTGGAATTCTGTCGTCACAACCTTGAACGAAATGTCGGGTGATCGTCTAGATATCGCCATCGTTCTCTGACGCTTTCAAACAGTCGTCTCTGTGAATTGAATTTCCAAAATAGCAAAACCATCAGAGTCGCGAAATCAGTTTCACTTTGATCAATAGTGTTTGCTTGACCTTGTAGATGTCAACTTATCTAAACATTCGAAGGGACACAGTGCGATTGCCTAATGGAAGCGTCGAGGTCTTGTTTTCGCTATAGATCTGAATAAACAAACTAGTTAATTGAGGAAGAACATTAAAAATCCATTAGCACCAAGCACCGATGTGAACCCTGCTGTTTAAGTTCTAGGTTATCACCTAGACCAGTCGCAAACAAAAAATATTGAACTCTGACGTGTACTTGTATCCACTGACTCGGATTATCGTGGCTTTCCGACGTGTTTTTCCAACGCGCGCGGAAACTGTTATTCATTCAAAACTCTTTCTTGACATCGTAAACAAAACAAAATTTAACAACGTATATAAAGAGCCTTAGCAACGCGATGAAATAGAGCATGGCTTTTGAATTCTATTCTGATAATCCTTGATGGCTTTTTGCAGTGATTTGTTACTCTTTTAGTTCAACGGGACAGGAGTTACATTCTTCGTAATGATTCGTGTTTCAAAGTTTGTCAGTTGACTTTCCTCCGTGATCATGCTACAAATACACTAGCCTTATCGGGTACAGCAGAGTTACAATAATAACTCTGACTGAAACGCTTTTGGCTTTAAAAATCATCCTCAGCATTCGGTGATAAAACTCGCAAGTATAGGATACCCACGTTTGAAATACCAGAATATACCTTATTTATACCCTATATAATATCATCCTATATTTATATATATATAATATATATTCTTTCAAGGTGAAGTGGTAAACTGACGAGATTTTTATTGAGGAAGTACTGACGTTTCACGCAGAGCCCTTCATCCGAATAAAATACTCCCTTATATATTTTCTCACTTTGCTATATCAGAAAACACTGCTTATACCCAGCACTCTAGTTTTATATAATTATTATCGGGTCAATTCTAGCACTGCTTTAGACACTAGGATTTGAACAGTTTTAATGAAAAGTAATATAAGTCGAACACGCAGAGAACGAAATACTGACGTTTCAAGCGGCCGAAGTGGAATAGCCTTCGTTCTTCAAAATTTCATCACCACCGTTCTTCAAATTTTGATATTTTTGGGATATATATATATAATATGTATTTATGTATGTCTTGTGTAAGACATATTGATCGTATTGTTATTAATCGCTAATTTAGGCATGGATATTGGACGGTTCATTTTTCCCCAATGCAAGCTAACACCCTGGAGATATCAACGAAAAGCCATTTACACCTCGCGAACGTTCAGGTGACATTGTGTGGCCAGGATAGGCTAACGTTGCCTTTCTTCCGATGCATATTGGTGAAACCCCCATGGCTTTTCTTTCCATTCTTAACCGTTACCGTAATTACATTTTGCGAACAAGCGAGGTGACAATCACTTCATATGTATAGAAAGATTGCTGTTTGAATAGAGAGTGGATTTAAGCGAATAGGAATAGACCAAGTGGGGTGGGCCATGTCATTAGAGTAACAATGACAATAGCAAATATTTGTTTTCCTCCGAGGTAATGCCAATAGGTCGGGTATAACACGACGATAGACCTGGTCAGAGCATAGAATCCTCGCAAGCCAATTGCACTCGGTTTGTGGTACACTGGGCGAGTAACTGTGTGAAAAATAGTCACTGTTGCTTTAGTTGTTTACGGGTAGACTTGCGAAAAGACTCTCACAGGGATCTGCAAATTGCACGCTCTAACGCTCTAATGACAAACTGCTGGCGTCTGATTGGTCGGCAGCGTCATCTGTCAATACTGTGTAATGGGCTGACAGATTAATGACAATTTGAAAGGCAAAGAACTCTACTGAGTATTGTCAATAAGAGACAGTATCGTCGCGATGACTGGACGAAGGATTGTGTTTGTGTGTGTCCCCTTAATACTCTTGATCCATCTGTTGGCTTATCGTATTGTTGGAGCGCGAAAAAGGAAATGCGAGGAGTTGGCGATCCCGATGTGCGAGGATCTCGGTTACAACACCACCTACATGCCGAACAGGTTTCACCACGACACGCAAAAAGAGGCGGCGTTAGAAGTCCACACGTTCTGGCCCCTGGTTGAGATTAAGTGCTCGCCGATGCTCAAGTTCTTCCTCTGCTCTCTCTACGCTCCCATTTGCGACAAAGTCTACGGCAAAGAGTTACTACCCTGTCGGTCGGTGTGCGAACAAGCTAAAGCAGGCTGCGTCAAACTGATGAAAGAATATGGCTTCGCTTGGCCGAAGAAGATGGAATGCCATTTATGGCCGAAGAAAACCCCCCAAACACTGTGTATGTCTAAGCCAAATTCCGAACCGAACCCGACCGCGAGTTCGTGGCCGACAGATAACGCCGGATCGAAAACCACTTCGGATTCGACAAAGAAGGGAACTGACTCGGTTGTTGTAGGAGCGACAAAACCAACAAAAAAAGGATCGGAAATTGACAAGGGAACCTCACAACATCCATTTTTATCAACAAGACAAGGATCAGAAATTGACAAGGGTGGCGTGTCGTCCACTCGTCAACTCGGCACTTGTAAGTGTTCGTGTCAAAGCCCGTTCGTGCAGAGGAAATTGGAACGCAGCGTCGCTGGTGTCTACAACTGTGCGCTGCCTTGCAACGCTTCGTACTTCACGAAAGAACAGAAACAATTCGCGACCACTTGGGTAACGCTATGGTCAACGTTGTGTTTCGTGTCGACGTTTTTGACTCTGGCCACGTTCTTTCTGAATACGGCAAGATTTGGCTACCCAGAGCGACCCGTCATCTTTCTCTCCGGCTGTTATTTCTTGCTGTCTTTTGGCTACATCTTGAGGCTCATCGTCGGTGAAGAGGCTGTAATCTGCGACAAGGATGGGCTCATCACGAGCGAAACAACCGGACCAGCGTTATGTACACTGGTGTTTCTCTTTACCTATTTTGGTGGCATGGCGTCGGCTCTCTGGTGGGTCCTTCTCGCCTTCACTTGGTTCCTGGCAGCCGGTATGAAATGGTCAAACGAGTCAATCTCGAACGTATCGCAGTACTTCCATATCGTCGCCTGGCTCATCCCATCCGTTCAGACCATCGCCGTGCTTGCTATGTCTAGCATCGACGGAGACCCCCTGAGCGGTATCTGCTACGTCGGTAACCAAAGCAAAGACAGTCTTGTAGTGTTCGTTATTATTCCCCTCGGTATCTACCTGGCCCTCGGCACAACCTTCCTCATCGCCGGTTTCGTGTCGCTGTTTCGCATTCGCAAAGCGATGCGCGAAGACGGTTCGAGCACGAACAAACTGGAGAAGTTCATGGTTCGAATCGGCGTCTTCTCCGTGCTCTACACGGTCCCGGCGACGGTCACGATCGGCTGTTATTTCTACGAGATGACGAATCGTGAGGGATGGGAGGAATCGATCATTTGTCGTGAGCCTCCATGTTTGAAGGAAAGCAAAAAACCAGACTTTTCGGCTTTCATGGTGAAATACTTTATGTCACTGGTCGTGGGAGTGAGCACGGGATTTTGGATATGCTCGATGAAAACTGTGGAGTCTTGGCGTAAAATCCTTCAGCGTTTGTTCACGTTTAAGCTACGAAGATCCCAAAATGCTGAAACCGTCGCTCTGCGTTCAATGGCCAAGACTACCGTTTGACTGTATTTAGCTTACAGACTTAACGACGCCACAAGACAAAATGGCGAAACAAGTGCAAAGAGAATGGATAGTCGGGCTGTCGTAGGCGAAACTGGTGTTCGATGGAAGCTTTTTAAGTTTACGATTTTTTGGAAAAACATCGAAAGGACAAAGCGAGAAGGCATCCTTATTTACGTCAGCATTTTAGGGACAGAGATTACTAAAGGTCGACTCGTGTTGTTTTTGTTTGCAGTATCTGTTAAAGTCGGGTAACTTGTGCTAATACTTTAATACGAAATCTAAACATTGGCCTAGATCAGAACAGTATATCACCTAGTTTGTATCCGATGGACGGACATCGGTTCATTTTTAAGACAGACTCGTCCGTTTCTATTGAAAAGACTAGGAACGCTTTTAATTAGATGTATAGACGTCTTTAGTGGGCGGATATCAGGCCTTTGATAAACGCTCACACTCCACAAATTAACCCAGTGTTATATAATAAAACCAATACTCGCGTTGAAAAAGAGGCGGGATTCGCAAGATCATTATCAAGTTTAATTAGGAAGCGTTAAGGCGCGTTTCTAAGGCGAAATCTATAAACCCAAGACTATTTTATACTTAACTGATATCTCTAGACATACACGCTTTGTTGAATCTAGTCACGTTTGTTTAGTTAAAAAAATAACACAGCAGTGTCAGTTCGCATCCGGAAGAAACCATTTCTCGATGATTATATCAGAAAGGAATGCACGCCCTCTTCTTCCTCTGTATGTTTTGTCGTCTCTTTGTCAATGTAAAAGACTTTAAATGTTTTCTAAAGATAGCCACAGTGAAGCTTTAATATATATTTGGACCTTTGTTTGTATAAGAGGGTTTTTAATGTTTCCTAAAGCTGTTGTCAAATTGTCAAAGTCCTTTTTCTTTTGAAACTGCAACGAGGTTTCGAATTGTTTGTGTTAAACGCGCGCCCGCTCCTGATGCTATTTCAGATGCATGTATTTTACAGAAGCTATATTAAATGAGCGCAAACTGGCTAACTGGGTTTAGTTCGTGTCACAAAATTCTTTCCTCGGGGCACGGCCGCAAAAAGAGGTTTAAATCATCGTTAGGATTTGTTTATATACATCTAAACCAATTCTGTACTTCAACGTGAGTTGGTAAAGTTTTTTCCGTATGTCTTTGCTGTACAAGCTGTCGTAAGTTAAACTCAGAGAAAAACTCTGAGCTGGTATTCGGAAGGTTGTGGGTTCGAGTCCCGTCTGGAGCTCAGAGTTTTTCTCTGAGTTTACTTACGACAGCTTTTAGATTTAAGGTCTTCGTTAAGGTTTGCAGGGTCATTTCTGTAAAGCCCTCTCAATTCGTCAGAATTTATGCCACAAAAAGAAAATAGATATCGTTAGAAAGCTATGAATTTGTAGAATACAATGGTGTCTTTGGTTTCGCGATAAACACAAACCGTTAATAGTTGTAAATTTTTTAATTAAAACCCGAGAGCTTCACTCGCGGCGACTTAAGAACAAAGCGTTTCATTTTGTTAAAAAAAATTTTCGCAGTTCGATTCCGAGATAAATGTCCAACAAAATGGTGTCAGCGTTTTTTTATTTATTGCCTGGTTTCGAATTTATGACTTATTTTGTCCGAATGTTGGTCGAAAAACAGCATTTTTAACTTTGGTCGTCAATAAAATAGGCAAAACTCGACATATCAAAAAACGCTGAAACCGTTTTACTGGAAACTTATCTCGGAATCAAACTACAATAAAAGATTTTGAACAAAATAAAACGCTTTTTACTCGAGTCGCCTCGACTGAAGCCCTCTGGTTTTAATTAAAAAATTCACAACTATTAACGATTTGTGTTTATCGCGAAACCAAAGACACCATTGTATTCTACGAATTAATAGCTTTCTAACGATATTTTTGTGGCATAAATTCTGACGAATTGAGAACAAATTGTAATCGCAAGATCAATGATGAAATCCGCAAATTCAAGGGAAACTGCCGCGACTTTAAAGAACGAAAATAGAGCCATTGAAGTATTTTTATTCCATTGCCATTGGAGATGGACTGACTCTTGGTCAAAACGGCAATAAATGAATTGACTCTTGATCGGGGACGAAACGGCTTGGGGATGAAGCGACCCGATTCCTTCGGTATACAGGACATGTCGTCATTATACGACGGCTAAGGAACGGCATCAGTTGATTCATACGATGCTCTATATACTCATGTGCCAAACCTAAGCAAGTCAACGAGTACATTTTTCAACGAAATAAATGAAGAACTTTAGTTCTTTTGGGAACACTTTGGATTTTAGTCCAGTAACTTCTACTGCAATCATGGTCTAATGCGCACAGACACACCAATATGTTTTCGGTTTATGAAAATTTAAAGTGTCCCAGAACATTTGGGCATAGTATCAAAGCAGCAGTTTATATAGTCATGAAGTCATTCAAAAGCAAAAAAAAAGTCAAAATATTTCGAAGTATTTCACGTTTTCGTCTACAACCCAGCACAGTTTTTTTTCCAAACGTTTCTTGACAATTTTTTATTAATATTGGCTCGTCTTGGCGACTCATATTGACACGTTTTTCCTTAACAAAGAGCATTGTTTATCATTCCAGCTTTTGAGCAAGGGATATTTGCTCATGGGTAAGAAGTAAGAACTAAAAGGAATTACGCAGTACGTTATTGGGTACTTAACATTGAAGTCCTGAATGTCCTTTATTATGAAATTTTCAAAGTTTATAGGCCGTGAATACTTTTAATATGGGCAGACGTCATTCCTTTTTTTAGTGCTGTCAGGGAAAATTTAATCAGCCGTACACGGCGAACAAATAGAGTTTATCACAGAAAATTGTGTCGAAAAAAAATAACTTGGTCATTGTACACACAGCAAGTAAAGTCATACCAAGGATATTTCTCAAGAAAACTTTGTTATCTGTAATGAACAATATTTTCCCCCGATATTAAATTGTTTTTGACATGTTATTTGCTCGTCTGTATAGCTAGACACGTTTTTCTTATCATTAAAAATGCATTTGCATTCGTTGGTATATAAGTGCCATGATAAAGGATTTTTCTTTGATAGTTCAAGTTTGAAAATGAACGAAATTAAATGGACGATAGCGCCGTTCGGAGTCGAGAGAGGAGCAGTGACTTCACTGTTTAATTTCTCGTTTGTTAGATATACAAGAACGCAAGAGTCTAACGTTTCGAGCGAAGGCCCTTCGTCAGAGAGAAACGTAAATGAGTGTAAACAAACAACGAGCTTATATGAGAAAGATAATCATGTGACCAACAATAAGTCAATCAGATAAAAATAACAATAACAAATTAATAATGAGATGCGAAAAAATAAGCCAATCAAAGTAAAATAACAATAACACATCAATGGGATGCGAAAGACATTTGTCGATGAGCAAAAAAGGAGGGGGTGTAAAAAGGATGACGAAGAGTAAAAATAGAAAAATTAATAAAGTGAAAACGCTGTTTATGTCCGCCCTTGCTAAACAGAAACAATGTCTTCAGAAGTGTTAAATAAAAGAAAAACGTTCGTTGAGTCCGTGAGGTGAATGGTACCAATTTTGAAAATGAGACACTTTTCTAGTCTTTGCGGCTGACATTACCGCCAGAAAAGCAAAATAACAACAACAAATCAATAATGAGATGCGAAAGACATTTGCTATTCCTACCGTCGATGAACAAAAAAGGATAGGGTGTAAAAAGGATGACGAAGAGTAAAAATAGAAAAATTAATAAAGTGAAAACGCTGTTTATGTCCGCCCTTGCTAAACAAAAACAGCGTCTTCAGAAGTGTTAAATAAAAGAAAAACATTCGTTGAGTCCGTGAGGTGAATGGTACCAATTTTGAAAATGAGACACTTTTCTAGTCTTTTGCGGCTGACATTACCGCCAGAAAAGCAAAATAACAATAACAAATCAATAATGAGATGTGAAAGACATCTGCTATTCCTACCGTCGATGAGCAAAAAAGGATGGGGTGTAAAAAGGATGACGAAGAGTAAAAATAGAAAAATTAACAGAAACAATGTCTTCAGAAATAAAAGAAAAACATTCGTTGAGTCCGTGAGGCCAATTTTGAAATTCTATTATCAAACCAAATTAATTCGAAGGAAGCATGTGGAAGTGTTTCGCCCAGAAGACTAAACATGTAGATTTTCAAGTGATTATGTTTGATAATAGCAAAGATAAACAACTTTGTTCGATAAGTCATTATGCACGTGTAACGTCAAAATGTATAATTTGCATATCAAACAAACAGAAATATCTCAAGAACGAAGCAAGGAAACGAAAAACTGCAAAAGATGTTACTCTATCATTTTAAGTGTTCTTTCAAATAAGATAGACTTCGTTTCATAGGTACTTTGAAGATTAACTCAAGGGCAAATTACATTTTTCGCTTTATATATGTATTAAAGCACGTAGCATCCGAATAAGATGGGGGGAAAATTTAATTGAATTTTTTCCCCGTTGATTTTGGTATGTTGAATCGACGAATTTTGAAGTATTTTTATAAGAAGTCGTGTTGTATAAAGAGTCTGGCACTAGCAAGTGTGTGACGTAAACGGAGGAAGGATTTTATGATCCATTAAAGTGTATATGAAACTAAAATTACGTTTGTCTTATTTGAAAGAACTCTTAAAATAATGGGGAATATCAATTTACAGCTTTTTCATATTTTACTTCTAAAACTCATTAATAATTCATGAGGAAAATTCAAAAGAAATTAATGTTTAATCAATGTCTGTTTACCCCGGTACAGAACTGATATCAGTGTCTGTAAATGTGATACAGAACTGTTTAACAAAACATCAGTTCTGTATCACATTTACAGACACTGATCATATCAGTTCTGTAGCAAGTGTACAGACACCTTGCATTCAACTATCTTGAGTGAGGTACGCTGGTAGCGTCCTCATACAAGATGAAGATGCAAACATTTGTTGCCCAACAACATTTGTTGAATAACAAATGACGATCAGTATGGCCATTTATGCCACGTCACGTAGAATAGAAAATGTGGGACTAATATTAAATTAAAGCGCATGCTCGTATCACTAATTTAATATTCGTAGCCTATTAAACCTTACCTGGAAGGTTTATCAGCTGTTAACATGATTTATTTTTGTTTAGTTACCTTAATAGGCGTTTTAGAAGTCATTTACAGAATTCGTGTCCGTTCTGTATCGGGATACAGGCACTCGGCTTCGCCTCGTGTCTGTATACCCCGATCGAACGGTCACTCATTCTGTAAATAGTACTTAGTTCTTGAGATATTTAGACTTATGTGATATTCAAATGAGATAACTTATGGTTCGTTTTTTTCTAATTAACATATTCGAAAATCGTGAATAGTTTTAAGATTATTGATCAAAATCACTTGTAAATCACTTTCATGTTTAGTTGCATGAACTGTAGCAAGATGCGAAGTTTCAAGTGATTTTGTTCAATAATCTTAAAAATATTCGTGATTTTCGAATATGTTAATTAGAAAAAAACGAACAATAAGTTATCTCATTTGAATATCACATAAGTCTAAATATCTCAAGAACTAAGTAAAATATGAAAAAGCTGTAAATTGATATTCCCCATTATTTTAAGAGTTCTTTCAAATAAGACAAACTTAATTTTCGTTTCATATACACTTTAAAGTAAACACACTCGAAAAGTGTTAAATACTTTAATACATGTGCCGTTGGAAACTTGCACAAGTTATATTCATCATAAATCAGCTTTTCTTTTGATTTCAATCGTCCAGTTCAACTGTTTACGTCACAAACTTGCCAGTGCCAGACCTCTATATACAACACGCCTTTTTTAGAATACTTCGTTAAAAAATTCGGAAATCAACAAAAAGTACGGTTTGCTTCAAATTTTTATCATCATATTCGTATTCTCCATATTTTGGCGCATATAACAAGCCAGAAAAAATAATAAAGTTGCCTTGAATTGCCCTCCTTCGCAGGCGTTCTTTGCGGACCTCTGTAAACTCGTCCACTCCGAACGCTTGCTTTATACCGAGCGATACATTCCGTTCCGACCACGTTTTATTGAGGTCAGTGCTTCCAACTGTCTTCGGCGAGGTAATAGAATTTGGTTTATTCTCTTGTGCTGGCAAATAATCTAAAAGTAGTTAACAATATAGACAATAAATTCATAATTAATTTAATCAAGGTGAAGGTCAGCCTGTCAGATTTCAGGAGCTAAAGCTCTGATTGGTCAAGGTCTCGGAATGGAATGTATCGCTTGGTAAAGCAGGTATTTGTGGGGGGCGAGTTTACTGAGGCCCTGCGAAGGAGGCCAAGCCCAGCTAATTGACGAGTCAAAATCCTATATACCCTTGAGTCCAGATTCGATGAGTCTTACAACACCAATGTCTTAGTTCTATTACAAATTTTTCATGATTTCTTACACTCGAGCGGGATTTTTAGCGGGATTTTTGATTTGAATTTAGCAGTGTAAGAAATCATGAAAAATTTACTGATGTCTTAGGCATACTTTATATTACAGTTTTTCAATTATTTCTGCATTTTTACACAACTAAGCAACATTAAGGTATTCCTTACCTTCACCCATGCAGTTGAGAGAGCATTTGTGTCACTTGTTCTGTGTTAATTAAAGTTTATCTCTCAGTTTTCGGCTGTCTTTTTCAATCCTGTAGTTTGCTTTGTCTACTGATTCTGATAACTGATCCAAACTGTACTCAATAAAAAAAAATTTAGGTTAGGGTTTATGTTGTGATGCCCTGAGAGTACGAATTTTATGAATAATATGTTTTCAGGTCTTAAATTCAGGGCGTCAGAAGCGGGGTGTGGGGGTGGTGGTGTGGTGGTGTGAGAATATTTTTGCCCCCCCCCCCCCAACCGCACACACACTTTTTAACAAGGCCAGTAATAAAGTTATGATCAACAAAATCAACAAGAACTGAACAATTTTTATATATACCATATATTTTATACATTGAATTCTGTTTTTAAATGTAGCCTGACCCAACACAATACACTAACCCTAGCTAACCCACGACTTTGAATAAAGATATAATAAAGAAATTTGAATGCAGATATTCAATGTCTGGAAAAATGTTGTCTTTTGACGGTATTTTACGACGTTTTTGGACCTTAAAAATTCTGTAAATCCTTGTCCTAAAATGCAGGAAATGGCATTTCAGAGACTCTAGATTTCAAAATTTCCCAGACCCCCCTAAAAATTTTGCTCCCCCTCCCCTGGACTTTTAGTGTTGCTCCAATGCCCCCTGCTTAAATTTATATTTTCAACAGATCAAAAAACTGTTTGAAGCCACAGCTTGGAAAAAGGAACAAAAACTAAAATAAACTTTCAAACCTGTCCAGTTGACGATTTGTTTCTTGTCCTATACCAATTGCTAGAGATTTCATGTTGCTCACCACACCACAAACTCTTTCAAGATCAGCTTCATCCAATTTTGAAATTCTTTGCTGGTGATCTTGTGACATACTGGAGTTGAATGACTGTGATTGTATGTGGATATCTCCTTCATTAACCACTAATGGTGTCATTAAGAACAAAAAAATATTAAAACTAGAAAAAGTATGAAGAATACTGCATTGATAATATACAGGGCAAAATTACTCGAATATGATTGGCTAATGAAGAGGGCATTTTTTTGTAATTCAGGGCAATTACTGACACATAATCTATTATTAACACATAATCCCATGAGTTCTCGTAAAATTAAGGTTTAATTTCACGAGTGTTTTCAAAATCTTACAATCTTTACAAAATTAAATCTTAATTTTCCTCAGCCCCATGTGATTACCGATACAAATTGGTCCTGCTCAAATCAATGTACTGTATCTACAGTATGTATAACCAAAACTTCTAATAAGGCCTGTACTTTTTGTTATAATAAAATATTTAAAAACAGAAATTTTCTCTTGAAAACAGAAATGTCTATATATGTTTCTTGCTTTTTTTTGGTTATATATATATATATATATATATATATATATATATATATATATATAGATATAGATATAGATATAGATATAGATATAGATATAGATATAGCTAGATATATATATATATATATATATATATATATATATATATATATATATATATATATATATATATATATATATATATATATATATATATGTGTATGTGTATATATATATATATATTATGTATATATATATATATATATATATATATATATATATATATGTACATATACTGTATATATATAAATATATATATATATATATTATATATATATATATATATATATATATATATATATATATATATATATATATATATATATATATATATATATATATATATATATAAATATTACCAGGGTTAAGTCACGTTGGCCTGAAAAAAAGAGAAAAATCTTCTCGACGTTTCGAGCAAAGGCCCTTCGTCAGGAGAAATTAGTAAACAACTCACATGTGGTCACACGTATTTATAGCAGAGCTACAATGGGAATCACGTGAACACATGTAAGCCAATAAAAACAAAGTAAACAAATAAATTAATATGTAATTTTAGCCTGTGTGCAGGTGCTGGCCCAATTTGTGGGTCAGCTACCTGCAAATAGGCAAAGAAACAGGTTATAAATTACTATTTAAATCATCGGAAAAAGGTTAAGGAAAAGGTGTGGAATATGGTGGTGGAGTGAGCTAAATGAAAGAGAATCGCTCATTGAGGCCGTGAGGGTGAATGGTACCAAGTTTGTAAATGAAACGCATTTCCTGTTTACGACGAGTATCATTACATGTACAACCTGTAATGGGCTGAATGGCACAGATTTTCATGTTGGAAAAGGAGTGGTTGGCACTGTTGAAGTGCCTGGCAACAGGTTTGTTTTGCACATTGTATTTGACATCACGAAGGTGTTCAACAAACCTGTCACCTAAACGTCTTCCAGTTTCTCCGATGTAAAGCATGGGACATTTACTGCAAGAGATACAGTAAATGAGGTTGGAGGAAGTGCAAGTGAAACTGTGGGTTATGTTGAACTTACATTTTGGAGCCGAAATAGAAATTGAGGAGTCTAAATATTTACAGGTGTTGCACCTACCACGACAGCAAGAGCTGGTGCCAACATGTGATACCAAGGCTTGCTGCAGTGAGCTGTGAACAACGTTTTCCCGGATGTTTTTGCTATGCCGAAAAGATACTAGGGGTTTCTCAGAGAAAATGGAAGATGTTTCTGGGTCATTTTTAATGAGGTCGAAATTGCGGTTAATGATGTCCCTTACTTTGAAATTGAAGGGATGAAAAGTGAGAACTAGAGGTACTTTTTCATTAGAAATGGTAGCCAAAGGTTCGCTTAAGGTGTCTGAACGGGAAATGTTGGAGACCTTGTGTAAGGCAGTGTCTAAGAGGTGGGAAGGATAACTGCGATCAACAAAAAAGTTTCTCATTTCCAAACATTTGGCATTGAAATCGTCATCTTCACTGCAGAGGCGGCGAAGACGAAGAAATTGAGAGAAAGGAATGGAAGTTTTGGTGTGTTTAGGATGATGAGAGGAGAAGAGGAGGTAGCTATGAGAGTCAGTGGTCTTGTAAAAGACAGAAGTGCTCAGCTTATTACCATTAATGGAGACAAGAATATCTAAGAACGACACACTAGTCTCACTGATCTCCCATGTGAACTGGAGTGCTGGGTGGAAGTCATTAACATAGTTAATGAAGCAAACCAGGTCAGCGCGCGAACATGATGCAGTGCCTAAGCAATCATCAATGAACCGACCATAGTAGTCAGGTAGGAAACCAGTGTATTGTTCAAAGATTTGTTTTTCCACATAACCAACAAATAAGTTGGCATAGTTAGGGCCCATTTTGGTACCCATGGCTACACCACTAACTTGTTGGTAATGCTCACCATCAAATGAAAAATTGTTGAGGGTGAGCACTAACTCGGCCAGGCGTAACAAAGTAGTGGTCGATGGCTCCCGAGTTGTGCGTTGATCAAAGAAATATTTAAGTGCTTGAAGACCATCGTGAATATATATTTGTTTTATATATATATATATATATATATATATATATATATATATATATATATAAACAAATATATATATTTGTGAAATTCATTACTAATTCATGAGTTTTGCAGTCAATCCAATTTCAGAAATTACATTACATGTTACCCCTGTAAACCCCATACAAACTAAAACCAATGATGCTAATTAGTTACAACCACTAGTGGATGTATACTCTTCTGATACAACCACTAGTGCTTGTAACTAATTAGCAATTAGCATCTCAATATCCCAAAGGGATTTTTACTATTCAATACAACACAGCCGCTCGTGTTGTAAACATTACACACATATATATATATATATATATATATATATATATATATATATATATATTTAAAATATGAGTGGCTGTGTTGTATTGGATATACAAGCTCGAGCCGAAGGTGAGAGATTGTCATATCCAATACAACACGGACACGAATATTGTAAATAGCTTAAAATACTCCGAGTCTTTGATGTTAATATGAGTAATATTTGTTCAGATTATTAATTCAGAAAAAGCTCAATTTCAATGTTTTAGAGCTGAGATGGACCTGATTTACAACCACTAGTAGTTGTATCAAATGATACAACCATGTGTGGTTTGTATCAGATATACAACCTCCTTCACAGTCATGATTTCGTTTGTGTTTTCTTCATGAATTATTAATGAGTATTTTAATATATATATATATATATATATATATATATATATATATATATATATATATATATATATCGAAATATGGTAAGGTTTAAGCACACAGCGTAACACACCGTAACCAGTTATACAGCATAGCAAATGACTTCTGTCTTTAACTGATCCCTCCCTATAATATAGCAAATCTCAATTTCGCACTTTGTTCTTTCTTAATTACTTTACCTGGTAATTTGTGGTCCACACTGGAGTTTTCAGCTGTGTAGCTAACAGTCCTGTTGGTATGCACAGAAGGCTCTTCATACTCAAATTTATCCATATGTCCATGTTGCAGAGCTTTAACAATATAAATGACATGAGCAGAAGAAATACCAAGCACAAAATCTGGTTCACCAATAACAGACTTGACCATCGTAACACTCCAAGGCGTACTCACAATAATACTAGTTATATCTCTGAGAAGCACCGTAACAACAGCCACGCGTTTGGCATCTAATACAGTAGCCTGGTCTCCAGTCATTACTAACGTACCAGGACTGAAACTGTCTTTAATATGTCTTCTATATAAAACGGGAAACTCTTTTCTCAAGTCAATTTCATGGAAGTGTTCAGGTTTGATATCCCATTTAGTGAACCATCGATCAAGTCCATTCAGAAGAGTTTCTGCAACATTTAAATCCTTGTGAATTTTGTTCATTGTACGAGACGACTGCTCAAGTTGTTCTCCTTGGCCATACAAAGAGTCTGCGGCTTCAGCTAAAGTGTTTTCAGAATCGTACAACACTTCAAAAAGTCTGTGTCTCTTTTCTCTCTCACTAACTGTTGATGTACTAGCAGTTTGCCGACTTTGTCCCCTGGAATAACTAATTTTAAGAAAAGTAGAAATTATGGTACTATGCCAGAGTGAATATTGTGTGCTGTGGTATATCCAGAAACTTCATGTCTAGGACAACATGCCGGGCGTGTAGACAGTAGGCTTGACGTATGTATACTTCCAGTCTTCTATGCAGTCTGGTGAAGTCTGATCTGGCCAAAAGACCAGGTAGAAGACCAGAACTATACGTACTTCAGGCCAACAGTCCACCATGTTTGGTAATCCAATTACTATTCTGTGGTGTGGTGGTCTGAGATTGTACCGTGCTGAGATTGACTGGCACATATGCATTGATAACTTGCACCTGCAGTAGTGTCTGCAGTGAACATACCGTGCTGAGATTCCATATGGATTGCTCACTCACTCACCAAAACATTCTACGCTCTTCGGAAGTCAAAATTACATCTCACTGTTGGATAAAGTTTTTTGAAGCTACCCTTTATACCTTGCCTGTCTCACTTTTGACAATTTCTTTCTTAACTTTAAAAATAATTTGGTAGGTCTAGGACATTTTTCGGCACAGAGCTTGTTGCACTGTCTGCATGTGTCTATACAAATTGTGGATAAGAAGTTAACCATTAAGTTTTCATAGGAGACTCAGGAAAACGCATTTTTTGACTTGCTAAATACATGTTTTACCTGCTGGTATATGTATTACCTAATATGTAGCCATATAGACAACTTTTGTCTCTGCTTTTTGAAAACACGTGTTGTTTTTATAGTATGTTGGGATATTTTTCAGTATGTTGGGATGAAATTTCATTAATTTCTATATTTCAAAAGGTTACATCTAGCCTCAACTTCATTCTTTTGAATTCTTAATTCTATTAAGTTTTTGTAGAGCTCACTCAACTCAACTCAAACATCTCAACTCACCCAGCTCCCAGTAGCAGTCGTTGTTGCCAAAAATGCTCCAAAAAATAATACGTTTCCTCTCGATTCTGCAAGGAAGAAAACCACAGCGGCCTTACACCTTCAGCGCTAACCACAACGGCTTTAAAAAGCAGAGAGACCAGCCTTCTTTGAAAACCAGTCACACGACGTAACTCAACAGATACACTTGGCTTGGCCTTTGCTGCCGAGTTCTTATCGAAGAAACAAATACAATTTGAACATACTGCCAGTTTTCCGTATTTCCATATTCTGTCATCCCAACAATAGTACGAAGAATCCCATTCCTGAATTACGTAGTTGTTCATTGAGGAAGGAATATTTTAAAGAGAGAAAAAAAATCTAAAATTTCATATTAAAGTTCGGTTTTAAAGTTTACTCTTAGGAGCCCGCAAATTGGCGTGAGGCAGCACTTAAATGAACGTTGCTACTTCATGTGAGGCGCACATAATAGTTTAGGGGGGGTGTTCAAGCAAAACGAAGTTTGTTTTGTGTTCATATGGTAGTTTTCATCCCGCCTACCGAGGAGAAATCATGACTAAAATTAGCTTGTCTGATGATCCATGACTAGACATCAGCCATCAAAGATCGCAATTTTGTCGTATTGTACATGTTTGTATGCTTCATAATCATGTATGCTTCATGTTTAGCCTTTTTGGACACGTTCATTAGTTTGTACCTATGTATTTAACTTGTATTATTTATTTATATTTATTGTTCTGTATGAAATGTTGCCCAAATAAAGTTGTTAAACTAATCAATCCTTTTATTATACAATTGTGATTTATATGCCAATAAACAATAAAATCTTCAACTATCCTTAATTCCACAAAAAAGAACCAACTTTTGTCCTTAATGACTTCATCCCGGTAAGCGGGACGATGTGTTCATATGGGAAAATTTCATCCCGCCTACTTATGATCTCGGCACACGCTGCCGAGATCTCGGTAAGCGGGCCAGCCCGCTTTCTCATGTGAACGCAAAGCAAATTTTAATAGGAAAATAACTACGAGGCGAGATCCCCACTAAGCGGGCCAGCCCGGTAACCGGGATCATATGAACACCCCCTTAGACTGGTTTCAATCAAACAAACTGAAATATAATTGTCAATTGTTTTCTCAAAAACGAAGCGAGGAAATGAAAAACTGCAAAAGATGTTACTCTATCATTTTAAGTGTTCTTTCAAATAAAACAAACTTAATTTTCGTTTCATGTGCACTTTAACAATATAGCCTGATAAAGATACCTCCTGATTTACATGAACTTTAGCTTTGGTTTTCTCGTCTTAGACAAGATTATTTTTCAAACTTACTACGCCAATGAACTTACCACGTAGTTCGTTTTTGAAGCCGTTCATATAAAACACTCGGCTTCGCCTCGTGTCTTTATATCTGACAAAACACTCCTGCTCGTTTATTAACAGTGCTTCAAAACCGACTCAAGCCGAGAAAAACAAGGCTAAAGTTTATGTAAATCCAAGGAGGATATTTTTTATCAGATTTTGTCAAAACCGTTGTGTCATGGTATTAATTTCCATTTTCCATAGATTACAATTCTAGTGTGTGTCATGTGGATAAAATTTTCACTATTGTAATTGGCTGATGAATTATTAATGAGTTTGAGATGGCTCAAACTCATTAATAATTCATCAGCCAATTACAATAGTCCATTCAATCACCTGATTGACGTTACAAGTTGCTGTATGAATAAATTTTACACACACTCAAGAATAAAATCTCTTGAGGGTTTATTTTAATTGTATTTTGTAATTGAAATCGCTCGATTGAGATGCCATATCAACAACTCGTTTATCGTGTTTCAACAGGGGAATCCAAACACTCGAACACAATAAAACCACTCGGCCTTCGGCCTCGTGCTTTCATCATGTTTTCTCGTGTTTGGATCCCCTGATGAAACACTCAAACTCGTTGTTGATATATTACATGGTGCACTATAATAGATTAAAGTCAGATGAGGTCAAGTGTGTGTTGTTTACACGCTATGATGTCGTCTTCTGTGATGTATTATACAGTACACAAGGAAACGAAAAAATGTAATCTATTTGAAACACATTTATTACATAAATCAACACGAGTGCGCACTATTCGTATGATTCAGGAAAAATACAAACAATTTTGTCAAATTATATACAAGCCAAAATACAGCAAATGCAATACAGACTTTACAATACAAAATAATATACAACTAATCTAAACTACTTTACAAGCAGTTTGTGGCATTCTAGCTCATCCGTATAATTTAGATTGTTTGTCATTTGGAATTAGTCAAACGTCAGACCAATGAGACTAAGTCTATATGCACACGGTAACGTTTCCGAGTGTTTTCGTACTGTTTACTCAAGAGAATCGAGAACAAGAAACAATACGAAAACACTCGGAAACGTAACCGTGTGCACATAGCCAATATTCCGATCCTTATATTACGTTTATATACAATTTAATTCGTCAGTTAATGAATGCGCTGATTTTCAATAAAATTGATGAATAGTTACATCGATTCGTTCTGCCGCCAAATTTTAGCTTTAGTGATTATTATGGTTGGAGCTTTGGAAAAGTCAATTCTTCGATGCCCGTAGCGCAAGAGGGAATCACCATATTAGAAAAACTAGATGATTCAGTTTTCGTTGAGTATTTGATAATAACAAGCCTGGAAAATATAATAAAATAAACTGCTAAGAACTAAGGTAGAATAGTGAGTATAAATACTAAAACAAAAGTCCTGAAATGGAAGAACAAAACAGAAATAAACGAAGGAAAAAGGGAAGAAACAAACAAAGAAACAAAGGGAGGGAGGGAGGTAGGAAGGGCGGGAGGGAGGGAGGGAAGGAGGGAGGGAGGGAGGGAGGGAGGGAGGGAGGGAGGGAGGGAGGGAGGGAGGGAGGGAGGGAGGAAGGAAGGAAGGAAGGGAGGGAGGGAGGGACGGAAGGAAGGAGGTAGGTAGGTAGGGAAGGTAGGTAGGTAGGTAGGTAGGGAGGGAGGGAGGGAGGGAGGGAGGGAGGGAGGGAGGGAGGAAGGAAGGAAGGAAGGGAGGGAGGGAGGGAGGGAGGGAGGGAGGGAGGGAGGGAGGAAGGAAGGAGGGAGGTAGGTAGGGAGGGAGGGAGGGAGGGAGGGAGGGAGGGAGGGAGGGAGGGACGGAAGGAAGGAAGGAAGGAAGGAAGGAAGGAAGGAAGGAAGGAAGGAAGGAAGGAAGGAAGGAAGGAAGGAAGGAAGGAAGGAAGGAAGGAAGGAAGGAAGGAAGGAAGGAAGGAAGGAAGGAAGGAAGGAAGGAAGGAAGGAAGGAAGGAAGGAAGGAAGGAAGGAAGGAAGGAAGGAAGGAAGGAAGCAAGGAAGCAAGGAAGGAAGGAAGGAAGGAAGGAAGGAAGGAAGGAAGGAAGGAAGGAAGGAAGGAAGGAAGGAAGGAAGGAAGGAAGGAAGGAAGGAAGGAAGGAAGGAAGGAAGGAAGTTGAAACAGTACGGAAATAACAAGATCTTAAAATAAAAGAAATACCTTTAACGTAGTAAACATATGGCCTTGTTCTCCAGCACGATGTTTTGCTTGCATTAAATCTTCAATAAAGAATATCTCAGATCCAAGATGATGAACGCTACGACATTAAAACAAAAGAAAGTGAATACCGTATCTAACTTCGTTCTCGAGTTACTTAAATTTGTTTGATTTGTAAATGAGATAGCAAGTCACTTGATCAACTTACCGAGCTCGTATAACGACAAACTGGAAGACTGGAAATAAGTCGTCTAATGACATCAACTTCGCCTTTCCTTTCCAGAAATCCTTCACTTCCTACCCATGCAAAATAGATGACAAAAATACTGAGATACCACAATAATGAACACTTTTAAAGGGCATATGATTCGAAAACTAAGTTTGTCTTATTGAAAAGAACATTTAAAATGATAAAGTAACATCTTTTGTAGTTTTTGGTTTCCTTGCTTCGTTTTTGAGATATTCCAGTTTGTTTGATATGGAAATGACAAACATTTTTACGTCACATGTGCATAATGAGTTTTATGAGTTACCGAGAGAAGGTTACAACATATCTTTGCTATTGTGAAACGAAATCACTTGGAATTCTACATGTTTGGTGTTGTGGGTAGAAACACGCACATGCTTCCTTTGAGTTAAGCCCATGTTTTCATAATAGCAAAGATATGTAACCTTTTGTGATAACTCTGCATTATGCACACGTGACGTAAAAAGTTGTGTCATTTGCATATCAAACAAACTGGAAT
>OZ036003.1:8067829-8075329 GCA_964035015.1 Corallium rubrum
GCCAAACCACTTCAGGACACTACCTCCGAATCCAAATTCGCGAAGTCGAACTAGAAGGCGGCTGTGACTAACTTTATCGAACGCCTTTGACATGTCCAGGTAGATCACGTCAATCTGTTTGCCAAGATCTAATTGACGGCCGATGTTATCCAGGACTTCGATGAGCTGTGTAACGCAGGATCTACCCGAAATGAAGCCGTGTTGATAGGGACTTATTTGATCGAAGACATGGTTTTTTATGCCAATGAATACGGAGCGCTCTAACACTTTTGAAATGAGAGAGAGGAGAGATATTGGTCGGTAGTTTTCTACATGTTCTTTGTTTCCCTTTTTGTAGATGGGTACGACATTAGCAAGTTTCCAGTCGCGGGGTAGTATGCCAGTTTGTAAGGATTTATTAAATAAAATACACAACGATGGAGTTATTTGACGAGCGGTTTCTGTAAGTAAACGTGCTGGAATTTCATCTGGACCATGAGCTTTGTTGTTGTCCAGGCTTCTCAGTACTGAGAACACGGTTTCTTCGGATAAGTTAATGTCGTTCAAAGCAGCGATGTCAGATGCAGGATATTCGTATGGTTGGTCAACGTCGGTACTTGTGTCTCCATTATTCGGATCAGTGGTGAAGATTGATGTAAAATAGCTGTTGAAAAGCTTTGCGATATCAGCGGCATTTTCGGCATATGAACGAACGCTTTCACTCGTTTTTACTGATGCTTTTTCAGGGACGGTGCGAGACTTAGAGTTTAGTTTGAATAGTGACCAGAAACGCTTTGAGTTAGTTTGTATATTAGTGCAGAGAGAGTTAATGTAATTGAAGCGGCTTTCACTCATCATACGCTTGACTGTAGCTCTGAGTGTTTTGTATTTTTGTAGGAGATAATCGCTAGGATTTGGAGATTTCTTGAGCCGTTGTCTTACCGAGTTTTTCTTTTTGATAGTGTGTAGTATTTCACCGTCGATCCATGGTACATATTTTCGACCACGCAGCTTTTTAGTTGGTATATGATTAGCAACTGCCGCAAGGAATGCATTCTTCCAATGCAACCAGTCTTGATCGATATCACCATCAATTGATATCAAGTTGGATAGATTTAATGATTCAAGGGATGATCGTAGAGCATTAAAGTTGCCACGTTGATAGTCGTATACGGTTCTGTTTATCTTAGTCAAAGCTTTAGGAGATACAAGGACATCAAATATGATTATGTTATGGTCGGTGAAAACTTCTGCCTCCGTAGGAGACAATGTTTCTTGTATATTTACTAGTTCAGGATTGTTGGTAAGAACAAGGTCAAGCAAGTGGTTGCCTCTAGTGGGTGTGTTGTTTATTTGATCCAAGAAATAATCATTCAGTAGTTCTACGAAATCAAGACAGACAGACAGACAGACAGACAGACAGACAGACAGACAGACAGACAGACAGACAGACAGACAGACAGACAGACAGACAGACAGACAGACAGACAGACAGACAGACAGACAGACAGACAGACAGACAGACAGACAGACAGACAGACAGACAGACAGACAGACAGACAGACAGACAGACAGACAGACAGACAGACAGACAGACGTTTTTCAATAGTTCGTCCATCAAAGTAATTTGTTATACCACAGTAGGAACCAGTTTGGTCAGATCACGGTGAAAATTCAAAAAATCCTTCTCACTCACTTTTGAGAGGTATTCATCTAACTTCTTTCTATCTTTCCCGATCTTCTTCGATTGGTCCAAGTCAATGCCTCTTAACACATCATCAATTACTTCGCGTTCCTGTTTGGGATATTTTCCCACAGGACCTCGTGCTAAGTCGTCTGCAACACATCTCCATGCCTTTTTCACGTCCGGTTCGACGTCACCGTGGAAACCGAGTCGGTCACGACATTCGAAGAAGACACTACGCCATTTCTTGTTGGCGGGAATGTAATACGGAGATGATGGAGCGTCGTCTCTAAAGAAAGAGTAAGATAGATACAAGTCAGCCATGACCATCTTCACCACGACCATGACTATACCATTACTGTAACCATGACCACGACTACACCATGACCACGACCATGACCATGACCATGACCACGACCACGACTACACCATGACCATAACCATGACCATGACTATACCATTACCATAACCATGACCATGACCATGACCATGACCACGACCACGGCTACAAAATGACCATGACCATGACCACGACCACGGCTATAAAATGACTATGACCATGACCGCGACCACGACTATACTATGACCATGACCATGACCATGACCATGACCATGACCATGACCATGACCATGACCATGACCACGACTATAAAACGACCATGCCCATGCCCATGCCCATTACCACGACCATAACCACCACCACAATCGTCCATTAATGATCACAACTAAAACCACTATAATAGTAACCATCTTAACCACAACCATTACCTTTCGGCGAATGCAATGGACGGATTTTCCTGGGGCATAGTCCCCTTGTGGTACATGCCATTTATCTTCAGACCATCGTTCCACGCTCCCTGAAATGTTCCTTCAATTCGATCTCCATTTGGCATCGTTAGAACACCCTAAACAATGCATGCACTTATTATATGGCACGAATTACTTCCGGTAAAATCACACACTGTGATTGGTTGCTGACGTGGCGAGATTTCTCCGTAATGCCCGCGGGCATTATTAAAGACTTATTAACCGAGTGCGAGGTCTGTACGGGAAAGTATTTGCCTGAGGTTTTCGTACAGACCGAGCGACGAAGGAGCGAGGTTTGTGCGATAAAACCGAGGGCAAATGCTTTCCAGTACAGACCGAGCAAACGAGGTTAATAAGGAATTTATTATATGGTTATTGGTTCATTTTATTTTAAAGCTTCGAGCGTTGTTTTCGTCTTCGGAGTATGCTGTTTACCTTACCTGTTGACTTTTTCGTGTCGCTTCTTGGCCTTCTTATTTACACCAGTTCGGCTTTTATTTGTCGTGTTTTAGATAAACAGCTTTAAAGAAAACCAGCGGTGATGTTCCAACACATTTTATTGTTCAGAATATTTGAATAAAGATACCTATTTCTCTTTATTTGTATTCAAATCAACTCAGAAATATATGTTCTCGCCAAAACTTACAGGGCCGAGAAAAAAACGTATTGACCGGTCGGTCAATATCGTAAAATCCCGACCTCTCAGGAACCAATCGGCGTGCGTCGTTTTGCGTACGGACCGGAAATCAAGCCCAGCCATATAATAAGAACACTGTTAATGCCTTACGATTGGAAAGAAACAAAAACTCCTAATACGAAAATTATTGATGCAAAACGACGAAAATAAATGAAATAATGACGATGAACATTATAAAAGTAAATTTTAGTATGCGGACGAGAAAGAAACAACAGAATATAACGCTAGTTCGGTGTTTTGATGAAGTTAAAGGAAGCGAAGACCAAGAAATACAAGATTGGTTTTGTAATAAAAAGTGGCATGCATATAATAAACTACTTAATAACCTCGACCGTTCGATCTTTACGTACTGTTTAATAAACGAGCAGGAGTGTTTTATCAGATATAAACTGCGAGTTTATTGAACGGCTTCAAAAACGAACCACTTGGTAAGTACATTGGCGTAGAAGTTTGAAAAATAACCTTGTCTAAGCCGAGAAAATCAAAGCTAAAGTTTATGTAAAGCAGGAGGTATCTTTATCACATATAAAGACACGATACGGTCAAGATTTTCTTTTGTGTTTTTCTCATGAATTATTAATGAGTTTTTGAAGGTAAAATATCAAACCTCGGCCTTGAACGTATTAACCTCGCTATCGCTCGGTCAATACAGCAAGACCTTGGTTTGATAATTTACGGTAAAGACCTCACTCTTGGTTATTAAGTAGTTAATATTCACTACACATCCATCTCAGTTTCGGTGTTTTGAATATTTCAAGGACGGAATGGGATTTCCTTTCGAAGCTCAAAAAACTGCCAGTATCTAAATTATCTGTTTTCTTTCACATGAATTTTGCAGTGAATTACCCCTTTTAACAGACTTACGTTGGATGAAATTAACATCATCAAACCCTTACCTTGCCGTTAATCTGAGCATCGCCACAAAAATCTCCTTCAAACTTTGTGTTGTCATCGCACAGTAACACGCCATGTCCCTTAATTGGAAATAGGTAGCGTTTGCATATAAGATGTAGTTATAGAGACGTTACGAGTTGGTAAGCCTACGTATACATGTAGTGCACGTGGTACATGCGAGAGCTTGGTGTAATGTAAGAGATGTTGTTTGGTAACGTTCGTCCTCTGACAAAAAATGAAAATGAAATGTCAAGGAGAGTACGGGTGGTCTCTCATCAAAAGTCAAGGCCGGTTGAACGGGGTACGTTAGTACTTGGATGCGTGACCGCTTGGGGATGACCCCGTTGTCGAGCTTGGAAACTAATGTGAGTAGAGTTGTAGTTGATTTCTCCTGTGTTTCGAAGGTTTTTCGCCGGGTTCTCAGGTGTTCCTCCCTCTGTAAAATCAACACCCACATCATGGTAGTCATGTTCAATTGGGGCATTTCGTTCTGTTTGACTACCAGTTGCTATAGACAATAAAGTTATTAAATCTAAATCTTAAACACCCAGAACATTCCCAGATAGGAACGTACCTGCAACCTCCTAATGACCAAATGCAAGCAATTAAGTTACTGAGGCTGAGATGGTAGTCAGACAGACAGACAGACAGACAGACAGACAGACAGACAGACAGACAGACAGACAGACAGACAGACAGACAGACAGACAGACAGACAGACAGACAGACAGACAGACAGACAGACAGACAGACAGAGACAGACAGACAGACAGAGACAGACAGAGACAGACAGACAGACAGACAGACAGACAGACAGACAGACAGACAGACAGACAGACAGACAGACAGACAGACAGACAGACAGACAGACAGACAGACAGACAGACAGACAGACAGACAGACAGACAGACAGACAGACAGACAGACAGACAGACAGACAGACAGACAAACAGACAGACAGACAGACAGACAGACAGACAGACAGACAGACAGACTTTTTATACCACAGTAGGAACAATGCCCATCCAAAAAAAACTACTCACCATTAGCTTGTTCAGAATGAATCTTCCCTCGTTGTAAATGCCATCTAAAGTAACAATTAGACCTTTCCCACTGCGCATGTCATTATTCCACATTCCCATGTACTTCTCGCCTCTGACAAAAACGTAAAGAAAATGTCAATAACTGAAATGTAATATACTGAAATCAAAGTAATGTGCTGCGTAGGCAGTGTTGAAACAACACTCTCAAACTCATTAATAATTCATAAAATATCCCTGCCAATCCATGAAGCTGCCAATTAGGGAAGCACGGGTGGCGCCAACCTCGTTCCCAGGGCCCTTATCTCCGCTCGCTGCGAAAAGTACCCTGGCATGGGCTGATCACGTGTCGCTGAACAAAAAATATCATTGTGGGAGGGGTCCTATTAATGTGCTTATTGTTACGCTCGACCAGACGCCATGTTGAAGTCTTCGAAGCGTTATACCTTCCTTTCTTGTCTTAATTTTGCTATTATAAATAGTCCATACTGGGACAAAGTTTTACGACCAAAACAGGTGATTTGCTTGGGAAGTTTGTTCTTGGGAAGAGACTTACTTGCGGTTCTATCGACGGGCTAAGGAAAGTCCTTAATCTTCCATGTGCTGCCTGCTTTGTTGATTTGGAAGAAGAAACTGAGACTATTGTGGACAATGCTCTTGACCAAGTAGGTGATTCATATATTTTCTCAATTGTGATTGTCGTCTCTCCTCTAAATTCCCTCCCATCCCCTCCCATTACATTATCTTTTGCTATCACCCAGAATCTGGGTGACACGTCGCCAGCCCATGCCAGGGTACTTTTCGCAGCGAGCAGGGAGCGGAGATAAGGGCCCTGGGAAAGGTTGGGGTGGCGCATGCTGTTAGCGCGCTGCATCTCACCGGAAAGTTAAGCCCGGTTAGATGGGGTTAGTACTTGGATGGGTGACCGCTTGGGAATGACGACCCCGTTACCGAGCTTTGAACTTATGTGAGTAGAGTTGTAGTTGATCTCTCCTGTGCTTCGAGGGTTTCTCGCCCGGTACTCTGGTTTTCCTCCCTCCATAAAATCAACACCTAACATCATAGCTGTGATCCGTGGTCTGAACTGTGTCGTATGGCGGCAGCCTGGAGCGCCTTTGATATGCCTCGACACGGCCACGTTGATCTGCGTCCTTCGTAATTCAGCCGCTGGCTGCAAGTAAGGATGACTAGCCCCCAGTCCTTTATCCTTTAACGTATACCACATGCATGAGTTTTGATGCCCAATGAAAACCTGTAGGAAACTTCCTAGTGAACTGGATCACATTTCTTAATCTGCATATTGAAATCAATGAGGAAAACACCGCAAATCGCGATGCGAATACTCGTTTGAGAAGCAAGATCAAACACTCGTTTATCGTGTTTCATCAGGGCACTCTTGAAATTTTCAGTGAGTGCTCCCGTCGTACTCCTCTGTTTATTAAAACAACAAGAATGCCAACCAATTTTTCACTTCATGGACACTTTAAAGTCAACGCACCTCATAATGTCGTCCATTACGCCAAAACCGGAGCGCTTGTCATTGTCCCAATTACCAATAAAAATACTCGGTGTCGGTGACGTCAGTGTGCCCATGCGCAGTACCCCGTGTCCGTGACGAACATTCTGAACCCAATGTCCTTCATAAGTTTGCTTGTCACTGTAACTAGTTAGACATAACACAAGAAATAAAAGTTTAAAACCAACTGAAATAAAAACGAACCATTACAAATATTTGACTCTGGTTCCAGAGGTTCTACGCCGCCCGCTGCCCCCGAAATGTAATGGAGCTTAAGATGGCTCCCTACGGTAATTTCAAGGGGGGGGGGGGGGGTTGTATGTAAGCACGTTTTTGTTGTTGCTTCGCCATGCTTGACCTCTAATCCCACCCATCCTTCCCCTTGTAATGCATTCATGGGTTGAAGTTTTAATTGCTAGGTTATGTGGAAAATACGACTGAACTGCTATTAGTCATCCTGTATTTAGTTTATTACTAGTTGAGCTGTAATAGGTAAGAGTAATGTGATGTAAAGCTGTGATAGCTATCTGTGGTTAGATAAAGGTTAAGCTTGCGGCGGATGCTGCAGCAGCTCCCACCTGTGTGTGAGAAAGTATGTTTTTCGACATCCAAAAGCTTTAGAGTTGTAAAAAGTCGCATAATTTGAAGTCAAATTCAACTAACAGGTTTTGCCGTTTCACGAGTTAACGTCGTCCTGAAGACGTGAAAATGATCTGAATAACGTTGAATGTAGAACTCAATGGTCAGAGCATCCGGCTGGCATTCAGAAGGTTGTGGCCTGAGGGTTCAAGTCCCGTCTGGAGCTCAGAGATTTTCTCTGAGTTTAACTTACGACAGCTTGTACAGGGTGTCCCCCCAAAAAATGCCCCCCATTCGTTTTTGT
>OZ036003.1:8077829-8082829 GCA_964035015.1 Corallium rubrum
CGTCTGATGTTAACCAGAATAAAAGACTCGTCGTCAGGCTTCAAAGTGTTAAACATTTATCGTGTCAAAAAAAACCCGCTATGTATCTACCTGTATAAAGAACACTTTTCTGTCCGTAAAGGGCACTTTACGACAAAGTTGGGCAGAGGGTTGCCCCCGGTTCCTGCGCCCATGCATGTGTCAAGTTGTCACAAGGATACGGCTTCGATCCCCATGTAGGGACTTAGGATTTTCTCGAGTACTTACAGCATGACGAGGAAACTAAAAACTAAGCTCAAAATTATATAATATTACATATGTATAACATAGCTTTGATATAGCAACGTTTTTGATTGGCTGTCGTGCGTGCTCCATAACTCGATGGAGCACGGCAAAAAAGCGCGGGAAAAAATTTCAAAACAAAACTGACTTTTAAATGGACTTTTTATGGCCTTTTATATTATCAAAATACCGAGTCATTTAATTTTATTGAGTAATAAAAAACAACGACCCAGAAGACATAAACTGGGTCTGGGTAACCGAGTTTGAACTGTCCTTTTGGATGGATTTTAGTGAAAAAAGACTTGGCTACGAAAGTAGAAAAACACAACAACCAAAACGATTCGCCAGCTTGTGAAAGGATTTAATGCTATGTTATAAAAGATATGGCTCATGGTTTAGTGTGCTCCATCGAGTTATGGATGCACTTGGGAAATTTGGAGAGCACTCAAAAGTCAAAAATCTAGAGTTTTTTCGTGCTCTCCCAATTTCCCGCGTGCATCCATAACTCGATGGAGCACGCTAAACCATGAGCCATTTTTTAAGTATACATAAAATGATTTTACAAGACTACTTTATCATAACAACGGTAGTGACTCACTGTCCGTGAGGTTTCCCTGACAACCACATTCCATTGTAACAAGCTCCTCTATATTTGGGATCTTGAAGGTAAAAATAAGTTGCTTCTCTCGCTTTGGCCGGCGTAAAACTACCGCATTTAGTGTTCACAGTTTCTGAACTTAACCTGCAACGATAAGAGGCTAACTACATAAGTTGACTTGTTTGTGTAGCGATTGTTATAATTTAACTTTACTAAGGCGTTAAAATGTTTAATCTCTAGCGTGGCTTTGTATCCGCATTCTTGTGAGTGTGTTTTCAGATCATTAGTTTTACGTAGTACATTGACGTAGATGTTTGTATACAGTATTTGGCAAAGAAGGTATTGGTGAATAACCACGCAGTTTGTTCCCACGTGAGGACTGACGTAATGACCGTGATTCAGGAAGCTGACTGTCGCTGAAATGTAAGATATATAAACACAGCAACTCGATGTATCAGGTTAGAAGCGAGAGTGGTGAGACTGATACCCTGCGAGTCAGAGCCCCATTCCGACCTACGCAGGCTTCGGGGGAAAGTGGGCTCTGCCAACAAACTCGATATTTCTTTTTGAGCATGCGTGAACGGTTGCCAAGATACTATTTTGGGCCCAAGCTCTAACGCGTCACTTTCTATTTTCCTGCTTACGCGTGTTCGTAAACTAGAACTTGTTTGACCAGTTTAAAACCTGACTGACTCGCCCCAAACTTGGGCGAAGATCGAGTTTGTTGGCAGAGCCCATACTCTCCCCCGAAGCTTGCGTAGGTAGGAAAGGGGCTCGGACTCGCAGGGTATGAGACTGAGTGACCAAGATGTGAGAACCGAAGGTGCGATGTAACTAGAGAAGACGTTTATAACGTTCAGCTGTTCAATCTCGTTTGTCAAGAAAGTTGTTCCAGAATCAGAGAAGGAAATCTCTTCACTATGGTCCAAAAACACGCTACATTTGATTAGAGTCGTACTGTGGTTTGAAAACTCGCGGCATGCATAAACTAAATCTGCAAAGAAGAATTGGTTTAGTTTCGACACACTACTCATATATTACTATTTGACTTTTTTCTATAAGTTATCCAAGTTTAGCATATACCTCGCAGGTGAATAGTGCTTTTCAAGCAATCTGATTGGTTCCTCTAGCTTGGGATATCCTGCACTATTCACCTGCGGGCAAAACAAAATGGCGGACAGTTTTGCTTTATGTTTACCGAAGCAGGAGATTTTATTGATAAACAAGGCTGATGTAGTAGAATAACGAGAAAAGTCAACAAAATTAGGTAGAAGAGTGTCCACAGGTATGTTTCTTTACAATTTTCTAGCCATTAATATATTCAAAAGTTGTAAAAACTGTTTTGTCGACAAATATCGAGTACGCCAAGTGCCGTTAGTGCCCAAGTTGCTAGCGGCCGTGTCTCGTATAAAATACCGAAAAATATAAGAATGTTAAACTTGTTATTTCATTTATGAGGTATATGCTAAAACAATTATTCACCTCAGTGTCGGTGAATATCCAGCATTGTTATATAGCTAGAGTTTCGCTGGATACAACGATGACTGTCATTGGTTGTTTTGTGGGCACATGACCCTAGCTAAATTTCAATGTCTACCGAGCGGGCAATAATTGAGAACTTATTGCCTGCTCGGTCAATAAGATTTCAATTGTTGACCGCTAGAACTCTTCACCGCTTGAACTCTTCACGGTTTCCTATAAACAAAAGCTTGTTTGGTACGGAAAAAAGAATATTTATAGGTCTTCAAAGCATGTGTGAAGATTAACTGGAGAAATGTATTGCTGTTCTTTTGTTCTGAGACTCATATTCGTTTGTTAACTTTGTTTGATGTGAAATTACAGAGCCAGGCGAAATGTTTTGGTAAGTCTTTCAGTTTGTCTTTTCGTTTGTGTACTTTCCCTTGATAAACGTCGAAATTATTCAGCGAAACTCAAGCTATATATAACAAACCACTTAATGTCTGATCCCTCGAGAAACAGTTAGTTTTGTTTTCCCTCGAGTCTCGATGTTTCCCTCGACTTCGTCTCGGGAAATATCAAGACTCTCGGGAAAACAAAACTAACTGTTTCCCTTGGGAGCAGACATATTAAGTGTATACTATTCACCTCTACTCCGGTGAATAATTGTTAAATATTTTGAAAGAAATAGTCTTGATATAACCTGTAAGATGTGGTCTTCGATATTACTTTAGCCACAGCTTGGTTGATAGCGACAAGCCATTGAGCCTGTGGTGATCAAAAAGAAAGAAAAAAATCGCTTATTATTGTTTTACGAACTAACACTGAAGTCCTGAGCTTTCTCACTAACAGTCACCAATTGGTTTGAGTTGAACAAGTTGTAACGATCGCTTTATTTCACGAAGCTGCCACAAACTTGTTGTTGTCGAACTTGTAGCAACTTGTTACGTATAAACATTGCTGCAGCAAATCTAATTCCTTGGCCTGTCCGGGGTACAATTACTTTGATATAAGTTGTACTGTTGTACGTATACATGTATAGTGTATGTGGTACGTTTGCGAGCTTGGTGTAATGTAACAGACGATTGGTGGACGTTCGTCAAGCTCAATTACTCAAAAAAAATTTCTGAGCCACAGACAGGTTCGAACCTGCAACCTTCTAATCTTTCAGTGGCTCAATGGTTAGAGTATCTTACCGGTCATTAGAAGGTTGCAGGTTCGAACCCTGTCTGGGGGCTCAGAAATCTTTTCTGAGTAATTGAGCTTGCCGAACATCCATCAAACGTCTGTTATACAATTACTTTGAATGCAAGACAGTCTCAATACCTTTTCCATTGCTGTTTTTGAGCAGACAGTGAAAGTCTCTTCGGGGGTCGTAATTCTGATGGCATTTCTAAAGATGAGAGGCAACAAATAATAGTTCAAATAATGCTGAAATTAAAGTGCAAATGAAGCGAAAATTAAGTCAGTCTTATTTGAAAGAACACTTAAAATGATAGAGTAACATCTTTTGAAGTTTTTCGTTTCCTTGCTTCGTTCATGATATATTTCAGTTTGTTTGACATGCAAATTAAACATTTTGACGTCATGATGTCCATAATGAGTTATCGAAAAAAGTTATATATCTTTGCTTTTGTCAAATATAATTACCTGAAAATCTACATGTTTAGTGTTCTGGGTGAAACACACCCACATGCTTCCTTTGAATTAATTTCGTTTGATAATAACAAAGCTATATAACTTTTTTCGATAACTCATTATGCACGTCATGACTTCAAAATGTTTAATTTGCATATCAAACAAACTGAAATATCTCAAAAACGAAGCAAGGAAACGAAAAAACTGCAAAAGATGTTATTCTATCATTTTAAGTGTTCTTTCAAATAAGACTGACTTAATTTTCGTTTCATTTGCACTTTAATGAAGAACAATAAAAATTAATAGAATCAAAAATAAACGTACGAGAAGTTTTCTGCTTGGGTGTCCGGTACAGGAGAAGCCCAGACTGTGCCCAGGTCGTAAGTTTGATAATTCTTGCTGGACTGAAAAGCAATTGCATTGAAATAAAGTTAGGTCATAAAAATTAACTGGCTTGGAAAAGGAAAGAAAGAAGAAAGGAAACAAGGAAAGAAGCAAGAAGGAAGGAAGAAGGGAAAGAGGGAGAGAAGGAATGAAGCAATGAAGGAAGGAAACAAGGAAAGAAGCAAGAAGGAAGGAGGGAGGGAAAGAGGGAGGGAGGCATGGAAGGAGGGAGAGAAGGAAGGAATGAAGGGAAGGAAAGGAAGGAAGGAAGGAAGGAAGGAAGGAAGGAAGGAAGGAAGGAAGGAAGGAAGGAAGGAAGGGAAGGAAGGATGGAAGGAAGGAAGGAAGGAAGGAAGGAAGGAAGGAAGAAAGGAAGGAAGGAAGGAAGGAAGGAAGGAAGGAAGGAAGGAAGGAGGGAGCAACCTCGTCCCCAGGGCATTTTGCCTCCACGTTGGGAGGTCGGCGAAAATGGCCCTGGCATCGGCTGGTCACGTGACACCCAGAATTTTGGGGTGTTTTGGCAAGAAAATTTATGCGGTCTTTGTGTTTCGTTTTTGTATAATACGTATACATGAATAATAAATAAGAAATATTTAACGCTCTGCCGAAGGAAGGAAGGAAGGAAGGAAGGAAGGAAGGAAGGAAGGAAGGAAGGAAGGAA
>OZ036003.1:8092829-8097829 GCA_964035015.1 Corallium rubrum
CGTTTCCGCCATGAGCATGGCCGCGTAATCGGTTTGGGTTCTTGGGAAGACTGGGGAGAGGCTGGAAACGAGAAGGCCTAGCAACATTCGCAAAAAGGTCCTGCCCAGAATCGTTCTGGCCCTTCGAGTGTCCCTGGGATCTAGCGTAGCGACAGTATATTACAGTAAAAAGCATAAGGATGTCTGGCGAAGATTTTACCAAAGATCTTGGCGATCGAAAGAAGGAAATTATGGAATATATTCCAATTGGAGCTCGAAATGAAAATTTAACTGTTTAACTTTCAACTTTTGGCGGTTGCAGAAGGAAAGCTAGTGATAAGAAAGCTAGGCCAGTGAACCTTCGTCGATCCGAGGTGAGATAGAGCTTGTATTAAAATAGTAAGTGTCGGGAAACACTTAGGACGTCATAACATCACAATTCTTCCTCAATAAACAACTGAGCTGTAAAGTGAAAGTGTTTACGAATGTTGCTAGGCCTTCCCCAGCGGGTCCGTTCGGATCACTTCCGAAACGTGTCAACCGAGGAAGGCCTTGAAATTAGGCTAGCTTCAAATATCAAATATAATAGTCAGTGAAGTATGACTTCTTTATTAAATTGTAAAACTTATCTTGCGTTTTAACCGCCGTCGTCGTCCTAGCATCTTAATGACTAATAGAGAGTCACTAGTGAGATTCAAGATGAAGGTTTATGGGTCCAAGAGTCCACAGGCCAATCGAAATGTAGTTAGGTTTGACTACTGCCGAAAATACTGAACGTAGTTTCTAACTTTCGAGCGAAGACCCTTCGTCAGAGAGAGAGAAACGTTCTCTCTGACGAAGGGTCTTCGCTCGAAACGTTAGAAACTACGTTCAGTATTATATTTATCAACACTGTCTACTCAGCACACTACTTTTGTTCCACAGGCCAGTGTGCCTTTCTTCCAGTAGTAACCACTGAACGCTTTTAAGTGAATTAATAACTACAAATCCTGGCCAGAATTGTTGGAACACTGCTGTTTTTGACGATTTTCATTGCCAGGATTGTACACTGATCGGACTGTGGGCGTGGTTGAACCCACTGCAGGGGGCGAAGGCGTAAGATGGCGGCGACTATTTATTGTTACGAAAAAGTGATTTTTACGGTTTTCTGTAATTATTGGGCAATGTGAATGTTGTTGATATACGTTAAACATCTTGCTAAAACGTTAGTTAAATACAACGTTTAGAGCTAAATAAGGTCACCGGTCGCTACCATGAGAAAAAAACAACAACCCATATTTGGTGAACACCGTTGCCAAACGTTTGCGCATGCGTGAATTTGCTAGAGTAAACATTGCAAGAGAAGTGGGAACTAGCCGTGGCGACAACAACCAGACGGTGAAGACTAAGTAAGACTCGACGTTTCATTTGTGTTTTAAAAAAAGGGTCATGAAACTTACGAAGGGGTCATGAAACTTACGAAGGGGTCATTTCAGAATATGTTACAATATTGACAAAGAAGCCATGCACAAATTACCTACCTTACCTTTTTCGTAGTATGCTTATAATTTTAACTTTTGTGTCGGACTCTCGAACCAACCCAAATATTTCAGTGTTTTCCCGCTCTTTTTCCGAGGACGAGCTCGGATGTCGCGCGGGCGCAAAATGTTTGGCAGCGGTGTTTATTCGGTCACTTGTTAGGCAAGACCGCGAGTTCAGTTAGAATACACTCCCAAAAGAAACATAAAGAGCCAGTATCTTACTTCATGTAACAGTGACTGTAATGTTTTGATACTCTCTGCATAATATCCAATCCTTCGCAAAGGCAGTTTAAGAATGTCCTTGAATGCATCACTGTCTGACTGTGCGCTCTAATAAAAGCACAGAGAAGTGTGAGTATACTTGCTTTTTTGTCTCATAGATTGTAAAACGATTACATAGAAAGCTGGTCGTCACATGTGGGTTTATAACAAGTGCAAACGAAATTAATCAAACCTCGCTAAATCCATCCAAAATTTCCTCAAACACAGCTCGACCCTTGAGAAAGACAGCACTAATATTATGCAAGAAGAAAAGAAAAACAAACAAAATGGAGTTATAAGTCTTATACTTTGATGAAAGGCTCCGCTAAATTGAAAGTTAGTATTTCGTTATAACAACTATTCTCGGCAGTTTAAAAGCTTTTCACTTTGGGCTACGTTTACACTACCTCTTCTAGAACATTGGTTGATGTTATATTTTCCAGTGATCCTTCGCGGATTATTGTTTCTGGAGTTGCCCATGTTGGCAGTGACGGATTTACAGGGGGGTGCGCACCCCCTAGCCTTGGCCAAGGGGGGTGCAGGCGAGGGGGGGGCAATTACCTTGTCAAATCCAAGTACATTAAAGGACGCATTCATTCAATGTCCGTGTAAACTTCATGCTATCATATAATTCATAGATGTATGATTCATATATTAGCTATCATATGATTGATAGGTATTAATAGGTATAAAAAAATTTCTGGCAGGCTTCGCCACCCTACCCCCAGCCCCACCACCAGCTCGGCCCCTGGACGCTGTTGGGTGTCCCCAGACACCTGCCGTAGCTCCCTCAGCGGCGCTCCACCCTGCCTCGGTCACGCCCCACGCCGCAGGCCTGATCTCACTTCGCTCCCTCAGCACCCCACCCCCCCCCCCCCCCCAGCACCCCTACCAGATCAAGCTGGGTCCATCACTGCATGTTGGAATCAGTGACCATATATGCCGTTCGTAAAACAGCTATATCACCGTGACAAATTTATGAGTATTTTTAGTTACCAGACGAATTCAAGACCGGTCTCGAATTGTAGTACGGTTCCACTTGTTTACACGGCGAAATAGGACGAATTCGAGACCGGTCTCGAATTCGTCCGATACCGCGTAAACGGGGTCTTGATCCATAAGTTTAATAAGCGTCGCTTCATTTTCCCGCCAAAACATTATTGAATGCAAAAATGACACTCGTGGAAGCTTCGTATGCCGGTAGCGTGCGTTAAAGAACAACGGAAGACATCGGTACACGAGAAAGAGTAATAGCTAAAAGAAAGAAACAAACAAAGGAACAAAGAATAGCGAGATGGAAGCTTCTACAGCAGGGCAAAAAAATGCATTTTATCGTATTAATAACACCGTATCAATAGCAAGCGTTTTTCAATCCCGTTGCGTTTACACTTTACACGGCCACGTTAAGCACGATTAACTGATCGCGCTCAGTTTAATCCACCTCCTTGAGGTGGTGCAAACTAATCGCGATTAATTTACGCCGATCTGTTTATACGGACATTTTAAGCCCGCTTAAAGTCAGATGTGGCTCAGATCCCGCTTAAATTTTGACCGTGTAAACATGGCTAAAGCTCCTCTTGTACTAGGTGCAAACATACCCAACTGTCAATAAATTATGTGGTATTAATTACCAACTTAATATCAACGTAGTTCTACTACACAACTTCTGGAGTTCATTTTCGGCTTTCCTCCCCCCCCCCCCCTAACCTTCTCCTTCCACACATACCTGGCGTCTTTTCCCAAAGATTCGAACACACCGCAGGCAATACCATCGCTGTACACTTTTGAATATCTTAAAAACAAGAAGTTCAATCAACTTAATTTATAAACTAAACTAATCTTATTTATACTGGATAGCTCTATCAGGTATGGACTATGTTATATCTAAGATAGAGGTCCAGTAAGGGCCATCCCTTATTGGTCCAGTGTTCCTACAGGAGGAAAGGAAACCGGAGTATTCGGTGGAAACCTGCGGTGTTTGGTAGAGTCAAACTGGAACCACTCTTGTCACACGCGGCAAAGGCGAAATTTTAATCAGATAACTGAAGCATAGATATCATTATCTATGGAAACTGGATAGGAAACTTAAAACGGTGTTGCTATGGTAATTATAGCGCGAATCACCTAACGGGTGGTCCTATACTGAACTTAGGTGATAATACGCGATTGTTTGAAGTGTCTATGAAGTGAAAAATACGTTGGCATTTTTGTTGTTTTATTGTACAGAGGAGCATGACAGGAGCACTCACTGAAAATTTCAAGAGAATTTGATGCGTAGTTTTCGCGCTAACCAGGGGCGCCGGAGCCACTGCCCTCCCCCCCCCCCCCCCCCCCTCCCCTGCCTTCACAGCGCGGGGGCAGCACGGGGGCAACCAATTGCCCTTTCTCGTAAGAGGAATGTTTTCTACAGGAATTGCCATTTGTATTATATATTGTATTAAAGGACTTTTGTATTAATACCTCAAATGACTCACAAGCTAACTTATTACTGCAGACCATGGAGAGGCAGCAAACTAATTTTGCCTTGGGTTAGCTGTGTCCAACCTCGTTCTCAGTTTTTTTTTTAAATTTGGAGGGTGGGAAAAAGCCCTGGAATCGGCCAGTCACAGCACCCAAAAATACTGGGTGTAATAAATTAGCAATTTAGTTTAGTATGCAAAATCACTCTGAGTAATGGCAGCCCCGTGGGAGAAGTTCATTGTAATGGCGGTCCTATTTGTCCCGTTGGCGGTCCCGTTGAAGCTATTTGGTCATTTGCCATGTTTTCTTAAATGTAAATAGGAATGTAGCATCAATATGAACAATTCAGTCGTTGAATTTTCTTTCTCAATACATTGTCATTCATTACATTATACCGTTATGCTTTTTGGTTATTTTATGCTATAGAGAAAGATTGGCAAACATTTACCACGTGCAAAAATTAATGCTGAGAAAAAGTGCCCTTTTTATACGGCTGCCCCCGCCGCCTTAAATAGCTTCCGGCGCCCCTGGCGCTATCAACTCTCAAAATTTGCCGTGGATAGTTTGTTTTGGGGAAATTTGGGTTTCTTGGTAACAACGCCTTATGACGTATCATTAATAGTGAAATCTATTGTTCTTATGCATAGTTGTCCATCTGCGTACGTCATAAGCATTGTTTCCGAAAGCCCAATTTTTCTCCAAGAACGAACTAGCCATGGCAAACTTTGAGAGTTAATAGCGCGAAAACTACGCATCAGATTATCTTGAAATTTTCAGTGA
>OZ036003.1:8102829-8125329 GCA_964035015.1 Corallium rubrum
CTACGTTGTAAGTACGTTACGCTACGTTGTAAGGCATTGAGCTAAATTGTAACACATTGCGTTACGTTATAAGATATTGCGCTACATTATAAGATATTGGATTACTTTGTAAGACATTGCGCTACCTTGTAAGACATTGCGCTACGTTATAAGACATTGCGCCTCGTTATAAGACATTGCGCCGCGTTGTAAAACATTGCGCCGCGTTGTAAGACATTGTGCTACCTTGTAAGACATTGCACCACGTTGTAAAACATTGCGCTACTTTGTAATACATTGTGCTACGTTGTAAGACATTGCGCTACGTTGTAAGATATTGCATTACGTTGTATGAAATTGCACTACATTGTACAGGAATTTGTACCTTTCTGAAATACATCATCTGACCAATTTTAACTCCTTCTGATAGTGACGTTATAGTCCTAATGTCTGGTTGAGACCTTGATGGTGATAAAGTTCCAGCAGTTTTAGAAGTTTTTGAAAGATTTTCAAAATCCACCGATGAAGTAAAATTCTCCTGAAATTCCATTAGACTGTTCATACAAGACATTGGCATGCCACTGTAATAAACAGACATTGTTTTAATTCTTTAATTTAATATATTTGTTGAAATCACTGTACAGATAGACCACGGTTAACAGACAGGCAGCTAAATAAACAGACAGACAGACAGACAGACAGACAGACAGACAGACAGACAGACAGACAGACAGACAGACAGACAGACAGACAGACAGACAGACAGACAGACAGACAGACAGACCGACCGACCGACCGACCGACCGACCGACCGACCGACCGACCGACCGACCGACCGACCGACCGACCGACCGACCGACCGACCGACCGACAGACAGACAGACAGACAGACAGACAGACAGACAGACAGACAGACAGACAGACAGACAGACAGACAGACAGACAGACAGACAGACAGACAGACAGACAGATGGATTAGTGGATGGATGGATGGATGGACAAACAGACTGAAACACACAAACTGAAACACTGAACAAACAAACAAAACTGAACGAACAAACAAACAAACAAACAAACAAACAAACAAACAAACAAACAAACAAACAAACAAACAAACAAACAAACAAACAAACAAACAAACAAACAAACAAACAAACAAACAAACAAACAAACAAACAAACAAACAAAACAAATAAAAAAGCAAGTGCCTGCAGAAGGTCACTCTCCACTTTCAATGTCCTCTCAAACTTTGGTGAAATTGTACCTTGGCTTTTTTCCACAAACATAAACATCAGACTTATTAAGAAAGCTGTCACCAAGAAACAATGAATAATGGCTTCCTGCAGCAATGTCCCACACCAGCACATTAGAAAGAGACTAAAATTAAACAATAAGAAATATAAGCATTCATTTTGAAACAAATTCAGTGTCACGTAGTTCACACTCTATTTATGATTATAAATTATTACATATTATATTATTATAACTATATTATATATATATACAACTGTACAATATGTACTGGCATTAAATAAATAAAATGCAAAATCCACAAACCTTCACTTTTCTTGGCTTGTTAACAACATTCTTCTTGATTCCAAGTTGGGCGTGACTGTTGTCCCCCCATGCATAGACCTGTCAGTAAAAAACACAAAATAAAATATAAATACAGTGGAACCTGAGTTTTATGACTACCCCTGTTGCCAGTGATGTGACATCATAGCAGCCATTTTGGCAGCGATGCAGCGCTTCTTTATATAAACATTGTTTCAAGGTTAGGAAAATGGCAATTTATAAAGATGTACAAGGGAAATGGAAAAACAAGAACATTTCAAAGAAGTGCAGTCTTGATTTATTAATGTTAATATGGTTATTAAAGGAAAAGAAATTTGATATTTGTGCGTTTAATATCATGGCCTTTATTTGTTGCGGTAATTATTACTCGGGCTACCTGTGGTAGAACGAGTCTAGGTTTCGGTCAGGTTATTTTTTGGGGTCGCGGTTATTAGTCCTCCGCGCGGCCGCTGGCGATATTGACCAATAAGCTTTGCGAAACTGAGGCATGTGACTACGGCGGACCTACCAAAACTCGCCAGGATCTGTTGAAGTAAAGGTAAGCTGTTTCGTTATTTCTATTGGTACAGTACGTAAGCTTATTTAGATAGCCGTTGTCTAAATTTAGTTTATAGAACAAAGTTTTTATACCATGTTTAAACGATTTTGTTTGAGCAGTTTGAAATCGCTTATCCGTGTTTGAATTAAACATTTTGAAAAGTTGTTGAACACAATTAACTTAAGCTCATTTGGATAACCATAGTCACATAGACATGGATACATGTAAACAAATCTCTTAAAAATTGACATTGTGATTACTGTACTGGTATAGCTTCATGGATTTGTTCATGTAATGACTCATGTAATCACTCAAGATTTTGAGCCTTGGACCCTTAGGGTGGTCCACATTATGTCAACATGGTTTTGAGCATAATAGTGAGGCAAAAGTATAGTTCCACTCTGTGTTCTTGAAAAAACTTTTGACAAAACTATATTAAAGATGGATTCCCACACAAGACACCAGTCTAGGGGCCAAGGACCCAAGGCACAGCACTTTCTCGATACATAACAGCAGAATGCAAACCGTAACCCATAACCATTTTGGTTGTGCATGTACTGTATTGAGAAAGAGCCCTAGGCACCTCATTTTAAGACCATTCCTGGTTACAATGACTTTCAGACATACATCGCTTCCAGTATATCCAGTTCTAGATGACTACTGGTACAAGTTTTAATGCTTCAGTGTCAGCTGCCTCCTGTGTTTACTGTCATCTACTAATTCATTTTACCTGTCTTTATGCGAATCATAATGGAGCATAATAGATAGTGATGCTACAGTATTTGAGCAAGGTTTAAAACACATGTTCTCTTTAGTTCATCCACCTGATATTGATTGAAATTCCACTTTTATACCCTGGGCTAAATTACTGTAACTGTCACAAACCCATACCCAGGGTCTTTATTACTTGCCTTTTATGTACCTAACATGTAGAATTAGTGGGTCAATCCCTTTTTATCTGCCACCATCATCAACTTTGGCTGATACTCATGAAAATCTTGGACCATGGCTCTATTTTCTCTTATACAGTACTTTTTTTGCTAATTTTTGTTTTATAATCTGTAGATCCAGGCCCAGAGCCAGGTTTGGACAATCACTACCTGTCATGATCAGTGCTGGTAAAATCTGATGTTTCTGATATATTTCTGGAAGATAAATCTAAAAACCTGGAAGTTAAATTTATTGTCACAGCTGTCAGCATGTACACAGAATGTTGGTGGAGTCACATTCTTATCATGCATGTACTGTATATAAATACTATAGAACAATCATGCTGTCCTTTCATTGAACATTATCTACATTTTCACTGTAACCATGCTGGGTAATTCAGTTAGCAATAAATAAGATTGCCCTGATAGTCATTTTATCAAAGTTAAAACTCAAAGTTAAAATTCATTGTAAAGTGTGGATAACTTGCTAGTATCCAGTGGATAGCTATCTATATCTATGTTTCATACAACCAACCACAGCACTGTAATGGGGTCTTCACTTCAAAATCAATTGTCAAGTCAGCAAAAACAAGGTCTTGCAGGCTGCAGTGTCATGATGGCTTTCAGTATATGAATTCTATGTTGTCCCAATCTAGGTTGTCCATGCATGTAAGTTTATAATAGTAGTCAATAAAAAAATTGTTCTTTGTAAAACAAGTGAGTGTGCTTTCTAACTAGTAGCTTTCTAACATGTCCTCTTGACCGTTGCCCATGCCCAGTAGCCCGAGTTAACGCCTAGCGGGCGTCTTGTTCCGTCAACGATCGTCAACTCCGTCAAGATCAACTTATCTAAAGTTAACAAATATTACTCATGGTTTCGAATTGTTCAGTCATTGTATTACTGTAATTCTCAAACATCAACTAAAAAGTATTTAACTCTGAGAACAAAAATTCACACAGATTTTCATCAAATAATGCTCAAAAGAGAAGCAAAACAAGCCTAAAATGTGGTAACACGGCAATTGAACAACACTTCCGGTTTCTTGTTTTCGCATGTGGTCGCATTCACGTTTGTTTACTACGAAAAAACGGGTATTTCTTTAACATACTTCGGCAGTTTTATGTTGAGATGGTCGCTCATAACAGGTAAATATTATGTTTGGGACACTAAAAAGTGGTCGCTTGTCGCGTTAGGCAGGTGGTCGCTCATTGCAGGTACATTTCTATTACAAATCGTCCGTGCCAGAAAGAGCAGGTCATAAACAGCAGGTGGTCGTTAAAAGGGGTGTCGTAAAACTCAGGTTCTACTGTACTTGTATTTTTATTGTCGATTTCAGCTCACTTTTCAATGCGTAGTTCAGAAGTTTGTTGCCAAGTTTCAAATTATGTTTCCAAATTTAGAAGTTCATTACGAAGTGCTATTTGAAGTTCGAATGTTCGATTTGAAGTTCAGCTTTGCACTATTCTTTGGCTATACAGTTGGTAATTTCAAATTGCAGAATAATTAACGATATATTTTCCAAAAGAAATCATATCAGAAGAAAGTCTGGTTCGAACCTTCAATATTCTAACAGGGTTCGAAATAACATTCAGAAAATATGCCTAATTTTGTCGGCTGTTTTTGGTAGGTCAAAATTTTTGCCGGCTGTTTCCCAAGCAGCAAAGTTATGTTCTGGACATAGGCCCAAATAATGTATTGTAAACCAAATACTGGTTTCTTTTCGATCATATACAGAGAAATCAAAACAAATTACCATAATTCTGATCTTGGCAAAAGCAATTACACCGATAACCCAAAGTTTAGTTATATTTTGAAATTAGAAATTGCAGGCAAGGTCCTAAAACTGCCGGCTGCTATTTCGAACCCTGTCTAATGAGTTAAAGTGATGTGATACTGTAAGTTGTACACATACATGCACGTAATTAGTGTGCATGTGGTACGTTTGCGAGCTTGGTGTAAAATAGAGAGCTATAAACAACACTTAAGACTATTGCTCACTTGACTATAACTTGTCAAAGCTAAAGAGTGATGAGTGCCTGCCACAATCTTTACAATATGAACTCCACAAAGCTCATCAACCAAGGATGGATACAACCTACAGAATAACACAAAAATATTATATAAACTATCAATAATATAACAAATATTCAAGGGTTCAATTCCTGCTGGAAGGCCTGTGTAGTTACATTTTTCGCAACTGGTCCCGGTTTGGTCTTAAAATTCTTAAAATGTATATATTCTACACTCGAATTTTCCTTCACCAAAAATCCCTAGAACATGCTATATGTAATCGAGTGAAATGCGCAATATTACTTATATATATATATATATATATATATATATATATATATATATATAAATATATATTTATATAAATATAAATATACTCTTTCTCATGTTTGCATCACTAGTTATATAAACATGACCAACAATACTTTACCTATCTTCAGTAGTTCCATGTCCCAGCTGACCACACGTTCCTCTACCCCAGGTCCACACCTGAACACAAACAGGTTCATATACTTCAGTTTTTCCTTTAGGTGACGTCTTCTCCTTTTTTGATACTGCTACCACCCCATCCGTGGTGCTAGTTTGACCCGTTAATGAAGATGTGAGTGACAACATCCCTGACATAGACTGCATAACAACATTTGTCAGTTTGGTTATTCCAGCGTCAAGAGTACTGGCCATTGGAGATTGGTGTGCGCTTGTTTCTCCATCTTTGTCAACACTCAAATGAACATCGTTCAATTTTAAAGAAGTCCCTGATTCAGGCGAATCCTCTATGTGGGTATCTTCTCTATCACTGTCACTTGAACTGCTTTCAGAATCAATAAATGTTATCTGAGAACTAGTCTTTTTTACTATCGGAACAGAATTACTGCGCTCAACAGTATTCTGATCTCTCACATTACGTCGAGGGATTTTCAACCGTGCTGACAACCTAGTCCTTCTGTTCTGGCCTTGATCAACAGAATCCTGGCTGATGTCACCACTCTGTTTTTCCTTATTAAATTGATCTGCATCGACTATAGCCATGCTGTGGTAACTTCCACAAGCTATGCTAATAACTTTCTTTCCAACAAAGTCTTCGACTTTCTTAGGCACCAAAGCTCTTTCCATACCATTCCCCAAACCAAGAGGACACCCACTCCCCCATGCCCAGACTTGACCCTCACTGGTCACGGCCAGACTATGTAATTCCCCAAAAGCAAGTTGTGTTATTCTGGTAGATGTATCTTTCCCTGAGGTGTCTATAAAATAGAGTTTAGCTGGGTCACTGACTGTTTTCATTTCCCCAACACCACATTGCCCGCTAGATGTGTCCCCCCAGCAATAAACACCTCCATCGGAAGTCAAGGCAGCGCTGTGTCGACTTCCACACTCAATGTCAACAACTTTCTTTCTGGTTAAGTACGAAATCACACAGAAGTCTTCCCGGTTGACAAAGTCACCAAGACCCAGTTGACCAACGTTGTTACTGCCACGAGAATAAACCTGTCCATCAAATCCAAGGAAAATACCATGTTCAGAACCAAGGGCTACAGTTTTAATCCCTTTCTCAATACGTAGCTCCAGTATTTCAGGAGTATTAGTGGCTGATTTCCATAAGTGGGCAACACATTGTCCTCTCTCTTTCGACTCTTTAGTTTTGATTTTGTCCGATGCTTTGGCGACCCCGAAGTTGCTCATGTTTTCCGTCCACACCTTATGGTGTTTTTCCACAGCGAAGCTGCTTGGTTAAAGCTTGGTTTCGACTTGTTTTTATGTCGTTTTTCTTTCAAATTTACTCCTTGTTGATCTTGGCACCCATTCCGTCATCACACCATGAGCAAAGTGACTTTATATACATGTGAAGAACTTCGTGTAAGATAAATGTTAAGGAAAAAATAATTGGCGCAAACAGAATTTTGAGAAAGATTTATGAGTTTACCGAAAACAACAAACACAAATCTGGGAAAAACAAAAGACTTAAAAATACATATTAAAATAATACAAAGGTTGTTGTACTAATTGTGTAACGAGAGCGTGGTTGTCCCCGTTGGGTTGAAGTAACAAAGTTTTAAAAAAACAATTTATTCCACTCTACAGGGATTTTATAATTTATAATTCAGAATTCCATGAAAACTTTCCCCAAAATACAGAAAATGAAGAAAACAGCTTTTGAGTCTATTATCTGAGATCAGAGCCCCCCCCCCCCCCCCCCCTCTCGTAAGAAGCTCGTACCAGGCCAGGCGTCTTTGGGAGGAGTGGCGCACGAATGGGCTGATGGGAAGGACGCTCCAATTCCAACAACTTCTTGCGCGCCTCTGATCCAATCGCGCTTTGGTCATGCGCCTTGGTACGATCGGGCAATTGGCCCCAGGCTTCCTACACGTTTCTTGTGCCCTCGGCGCTCTCAATATTTCTCAATGTTATAAACTGACATAAATTATAATTACTCAAACCACCACCCCAATCAAATTTCTGGCTGCGGCTCTGCATCGCAACAGCATCTGAACCAAAGGACAAACTGACAAAAACACAATTTTTGGTACATATATACGTGCATGTACTTTATTAATTGGGAATACATTAGGTATATGGCTATTAAATATGTTAAAAAAGTTAACATCAAATATCTAGCTACCTAAGACAAAATATAGTTCATCATTAAAGTGGTTCTCTGATAAACATATTGTTGGCAATGTTTTTGCATGTTATGGTAGTTGGTAACCGTGCAAAGTTTCATTTCAAAATTCGTTGAAGAAAAGGTGATATTTTACGTGTGAAGTTTGTATTTTGGAGCGCCGCCATTAAAGTGGCCGAGCTTGAGAAGAATGAGTCGAGGATGCTACGACATCATAGACTAAATAACAACAATGACCCTTTTGTTGACAACAACAATGATCTTTTGTTTTTGTTAAGTTCTCCTCAACTCGTTCTTCTCAAACACGGTCAATTTAAAGGTGGCGCTCTAAAATACAAACTTCGCACGTAAAATACAACTTTGTTTTCGAGAATTTCGAAATGAAACTTCGCACAATTACCAACTATCATATTATCTTTAAGATTATGCAGAAACATTACCAAGAATATTCTCAAACGAGAACCACTTTAAGTTTAAGATAACATTGTTAGTTATATATTGAATACTATACGAGTGCTCGGATACAGGGTTCCCTATACTTTTCGCGTGAAGCGTGATTGGGTTATTTTACTTAACCGTGAAACGTGATCGATGATTTTTTTAATCCGTGATTCGTGATCGTAATGTTTCAAATCTTTTTACGTGCACGTGAAAGTAACTTTTGATTTAACCGTGTCCCGTGAATGAATTGTCTGTTTTGCGTGAACAGTTTTTCTAGGATTTATGGAATTTCTGTTGTTTGTCTTCGAACAGATGAACCGGAATTCCATGTTATTTGATGTAATGTGAAATTTAATGCACCGATTCCTGACGATTCCCACAAATTAACACTGGACGATCTGCGAATTGTGCAAACATTGAACACTAAGGGCCTGTTTATATGATCCCGGTGTACCGGGACGGGATGGCAGCCGGGATGATTTTGATGTATTGAAATAAGTCACGGTCTTTGATTATGTGCATCGGAAAGCTTTCGCCTACATTTTTCAAGGCCTAGATTACTAAAAAACTTCAACAAAAGCCATTTTCAATTGCCACAATCATTCACTTTTAACTTTAGGATCAGATCAACAAAATCTGAGTTTCTTCAGGCATCGCGTGGTTTTTCTGTTTTACGTGTTGACTTATTTCAATACATCAAAATCATCCCGGCTGCCATCCCGTCCCGGTACACCGGGATCATATAAACAGACCCTAAAAGTAAACTGAAACGCCAACTACATAAGACAGGGTGAAGCTAAATTTCCGGCCGCTGGGGGTAGCCATTGTCCACAGATTCACAGAACGTATGAAGTGCACAATGAAAAACTGAATCGTGATTGCCTCAATTTTTGTGTGAACGTGAAAGAGTTTTTGTGATTTTTCGTGACTCGTGAAAAGACTAAATATTTTTACGTGAATGCATTTTGTGAAGGGGTATTGGGGACCCTCGAGATACAGAATTCATCATCTTGAAGTGTTTTTAAAAAGAATCTGACCAAATTGAATACAAGAAGATAACTTTCATATCTCCAAGCCTCCGTGTATTATTTTGTTTATTTAATAATAACATGATCGCCTCGGATTCTTTTGTTCTCCAAGGGAAAGTAAATCTCGTATTTCCCTCATCGCTCATGCAAGAGGGAAATTTGTCCTTTGTCTTCTAATTTTCCCGTGCATGTCGATGAGGGAAAATTAGAAGACAAAGAAATCCTTTGTCTTCTTCTAAATTTCCCGCTTGCATATATTTTGCCTCATCAACATGCACAGGAAAATTAGATGCAACTTCTCTGATCAACTGTGTGAATTTCCTGTCGGTAAGATTCTCAAAGTTTTCCTCGGCGATCATATTACAAACTAATAACATGACTTGAGGGAAATTAGTAATTAAATTTCCCCTTTGCCTCGGGAAGATTTCACAAATCTTCCCTCGGCGGCGGGGAAAATATCAAATTTAATCGCTAATTTCCCTCAAGTCATGTTATTACTTATAATAAACACTATTATAAAATAAGGTGTCTCCTACGCACGGTCTCATTGGCTGCACCCCGTGCATTCAATTCAACTCTACTCAACTTCTTTTGTGTTCAAACGTTTTGTGTTCAGACGAACACCGCTGCCAAACGTTTTGCGCATGCGCGACGTCCGAGCTCATCCCAGGCTCGTCCTCAGAAAAAGGGCAGGAAAACACTGAAATATTTGGACTTCCAAGAGTCCGACACAAAAGTTAAAATTATAAGCATACTACCAAAGATAAGGTAGATAATTTGTGCATGGCTTCTTTGTCAATATTGTAACATATTCTGAATTTACCCCTTCGTAATTTTCTTTCCCCTTTTTTTAAAACACAAATGAATAGTCGAGTCTTATTTAGTCTTCACTGTCTGGTTGTTGTCGCCGTGGCTAGTTCCCACTTCTCTTGCAACGTTTATTCTAGCGAATTCACGCATGCGCAAACGTTTGGCAGCGGTGTTCGTCAGACGTGCCTTTATACTGAAGTAACAGATCAAATACGAGTTTGAGTGTTTATCAGGGGTTCCAAACACGAGAAAACAAATGAAAGCCGAAGGCGTAGCCCCGATGTTTTTATTGTTTTCGAGCGTTTGGAGTCCCCTGATGAAACACGATAAACGAGTGTTTGATCTTGCTTCTCAAACGAGTATTCGCATCGCGATTTGCGGTGTTTTCTTCATTGATTTCAATATGCAGATTAAGAAATGTGATCCAGTTCACTAGGAAGTTTCCTACAGGTTTTCATTGGATATCAAAACTCGCGCATGTGATGTGGTATACGTTCATGAATTGGCTACGATAATTCATGAATTATTGAGTTTGAGAAGAGTACATATTGCACAGAGCTTTATGTTTTATATGTTAAATACAAACAATCTAAATTAACACTCAATTATTATATGGCTGGGTTTGATTTCCGCTCCGTACGCAAAACGGTCGGGATTTTACAATATTGACTGGTCAATACGCTTTTTTCTCGGCCCTGTAAGTTTTGACGGGAACATTTCTGAGTTGATTTGAATACAAATAATTCTGAACAATAAAATATGTTGGAACATCACTGCTGGTTTCCTTTAAAGCTGTTTATCTAAAAACACGACAAATAAAAGCCGAACTGGTGTAAATAAGAAGGCCAAGAAGCGACACGAAAAAGTCAATAGGTAAGTTAAACAGCATACTCCGAAGACGAAAACAACGCTCGAAGCTTAAAAATGAAATGAACCAATAGCCATATAATAAATTCCTTATTAACCTCGTTTGCTCGGTCTGTACTGGAAAGTATTTGCCCTCGGTTTTATCGCACAAACCTCGCTCCTTCGTCGCTCGGTCTGTACGAAAACCTCAGGCAAATACTTTCCCGTACAGACCTCGCACTCGGTTAATAAGTCTTTATTTCTTACTGCACTCAACGAAGAAGAATATAAAAAGTCAATTCTTCATTCTTGAATACGCCTCGGCTTATTTTGGACTAGAAAAACTATACTCGACGGCGGCTGAGTATATATAGTATACTCGTAAACCGTAGATCGTGGTATTGTCAATATATATGATTCTGCGAACAATTGGGCAGGAATTTTAGACGTACTGAATGTAACTGGTTGTCGACTTGTTCTGTGACTTCAGCGTGACATCATCTGTTGAAGGAAAATTTTACCGATATCGTTCAACTCTACAGATTATAGACTGTATATTGAAACGTGAGAATCCTAGTTAGATGTATTTTATTAGGTGAATGAAATGAATAGATGGAAGGGTGGGTGGATAGATGGCTGGATGGATTGATAGATGGACGGATGGATGGATGGGTGGATGGATGGATGGATGGATGGATGGATGGATGGATGGATGGATGGATGGATGGATGGATGGGTGGGTGGGTGGATGGATGGATGGATGGATGGATGGATGGATGGATGGATGGATGGATGGATGGTTGGGTGGGTGGGTGGGTGGGTGGGTGGGTGGTTGGTTGGGTGGGTGGACGGACGGACGGACGGACGGACGGACGGACGGATGGTACTACTGTATAATACATACAGGCGTCCGTGTCGGTCCGCTAGTACTAGAAAGGTTTGGGGTTCGAGTCCCGTCTGGGAGTCAGTAAAAACAGTACAGTAACAACAACTTGAATTCGTTGTATAAACTTACGTTTGGCAACTGGGTCGAATGACGCTGGTAAATTTGCAGCAAATTCTACAAGACTGTGCGATGACTTTGGCTGATCAACACCATACCTTAAATACCACAGTATTTTACATACAGACCGTGTATTGCTATTGCTCTGATATTGCACTGGTATCCTATCTCTACAATTATATAGTCATGCTAAATAATATATGCTAAATATAAAAACAAACCAAGGATTACCTACCAGAATATAATCCAATCACCATTTGTCCAACTGCCATCTGCTCTAATAAAGTACCTGATGAAACAAAAGACAAAATGCCAGTTTCCCAACGTGAAGCAACAAAGAGAAGGAAGGAGATGAAGATGAACAACAAAAACACCAACGCGAACACCACCAAGAAGCAACTCCAACTGACCAACACCACCCGCCACCACCACCACCAAACACAACCACCAACACCACCACCACCACCAACAACAACAACACAACCACCAACACCACCAACACCACCAACAACACAACAACACAACCACCAACACCACCACACACCACCAACACCACCAACAACAACACAACCACCAACACCAACCCCACCACAACCAACACCAACATACCACCAACTGACCAACACCACCACCAGCAGCAGCAGCAACAACACCATCACCATCACCAGTCCACCACCACCACCACCATCACCACCTACACAAACAACAACACCAACAACACCAACAGTACCTACACCACCAACGCCAACACCAACACCAACAACGCCAACAACACCAACACCACCAACAACAACAACAACAACAACAACAACAACAACAACAACAACAACAACAACAACAACAACAACAACAACAACAACAACAACAACAACAACAACAACAACAACAACAACAACAACAACAATTTCAATTCAATTTCAATTCAATTTCAATTCAATTTCAATTCAATTTCAATTCAATTTCAATTTCAATTTCAATTTATTCCACTAACACCAACAAAAACACCACCACCAACACCAACACCAACATCAACAAAAACAACAACACCACCACCACCACCACCAACAACAACACTAACTACCATGACAACAGTAGCAGAGAGTAGGTAGAGTCGAGGTCGTTGAAGAGACAATCATACACATATTTTATACTCACCAAGGATTAATTTTGTTAGTGACACGGGACCGCCAGAACAGACTACGAAAGTCACGAGTTAGAATATCCCACAATTCATCACTGGTTCCTTGCCCCTTAAGTGATACAATAAATAAAGCACAGTCTAATTATGTCTGCTTATACAGTAAACTCGCCATCTTCAGTGGACAACTCAGATAAACGGACACCAAAAAGCAGTCCAGGAAATTTCTCCACTCTTAAATCTCTCCACTTCTAAATTCCCGTGGACACGCCACTGAGATAAAAAATACGCAATCACATCATTTCTTACTTGACTTGTCGAGGATATAACAAATTTATCCAAGTACGGAATTTCACAATTTTCTTTGTCTTGAATGACAACAGCAGCAGCACTATAACTGCAGCAAGAAATGAACTGATTAGTTTTTAAGAAGTGATCGACTAGTTGTGGATAGCAGAGGAATTGGTCACCCAATGCACACCAAACTACCGTATCACACCGCACCACACTCCACGCCACTCTACTTCACTCATGCCACGCCACTAAACTCCACTTCACTTCACTCCACTCCATTCCACGCCACTCCACTTCACTAATGCAACGCCACGCCACTCAACTCCACTTCATTTCATTTCACTTCACTTCACTCCACTCCACGTCACTCTACTCCACTCATGCCACTTCAATTCACTTTACTTAACTTCACGCCACTTCACTTCACTTCACTTCACTTAATTTCACTTCACTTCACTTCACTTCACTTCACTTCACTCACTTCATTTCACTTCACTCCAATTCACTTCACTCCATTCCACACCACTTCACTTCACTCCACTTCACTTAATTTCATTTCACTTCACTTCATTTCATTTCACTTAACTGCACGCCACTTCACTTCATTTCACTTCACATCACATCACATTCACTCCACTTCACTTAATTTCATTTCACTTCACTTCACTCAAATTCACTTAACTGCACGCCACTTCACTTCACATCACATCACATCACATCACATCACATCACATCACATCACATCACATCACATCACATCACATCACTTCACTTCACTTCACTTCACTTCACTTCACTTCACTTCACTTCACTTCACTTCACTTCACTTCACTTCACTTCACTTCACTTCACTTCACTTCACTTCACTTCACTTCACATCACATCACATCACATCACATCACATCACATCACATCACATCACATCACATCACATCACATCACATCACATCACATCACATCACATCACATCACATCACATCACATCACATCACATCACATCACATCACATCACATCACATCACTTCACTTCACTTTGCTTCGCTTCATTTCGCTTCATTTCACTTCACTTCACTTCACTTCACTTCACTTCACTTCACTTCACTTCACTTCACTTCATTTCACTTCATTTCACTTCACGCCACTCCACTTCACTTCACTCCACACCACCCACTTCATTTCACTTCACTTCACTTCACTTCACACTTCACTTCACATCACATCACATCACATCACATCACATCACATCACATCACATCACATCACATCACATCACATCACATCACATCACATCACATCACATCACATCACTTCACTTCACTTCACTTCACTTCACTTCACTTCACTTCACTTCACTTCACTTCACTTTGCTTCGCTTCATTTCGCTTCATTTCACTTCACTTCACTTCACTTCACTTCACTTCACTTCACTTCACTTCACTTCACTTCACTTCACTTCATTTCACTTCACTTCATTTCACTTCACGCCACTCCACTTCACTTCACTCCACACCACCCACTTCATTTCACTTAATTTAACGCCACTTCACTTCACTTCACTTCACTTCATTTCACTTCATTTCACTTCATTTCACTTCACGCCACTCCACTTCACTCCACACCACCCACTTCATTTCACTTAATTTAACGCCACTTCATTTAATTTCACTTCACTTCGCTTCGCTTCATTTCGCTTCATTTCACTTCACTTCACTTCACTTCATTTCACTTCATTTCACTTCATTTCACTTCATTTCACTTCATTTCACTTCATTTCACTTCATTTCACTTCACGCCACTCCACTTCACACCACCCACTTCATTTCACTTAATTTAACGCCACTTCACTTCACTTCACTTCACTTCACTTCACTTCACTTCACTTCACTTCACTTCACTTCACTTCACTTCACACGACACGACACGACACGACACGACACGACACGACACGACACCACACCACACCACGCCACACCACGTCACACCACACCACACCACACCACATCACACCACGCCACACCAAATCATAATACTCATGCAATGATTGTATATTAAGCTAGACTGCTAAAACCAATGCTAAAAACATGCGTACCTCTCCGATATATAAACACTGCATAAATGTTTTTCCACAGTTTCCATATAATCAGGTTTTAGAGGCTTCTGGAATGACCTTTAATAAACGAATACAAACATTTCTTATACAATATACACTTGTTGACTGGCGCCGAGGGACCCGAGGACCCGAAGGCTTCAATGTCACCCGAGGGCTTTAGCCCGAGGGTGACATTGAAGCCTGAGGGACCGTAAAACTCGATGTTTCTCGAGGCAAAAGTCAACAAGCGTTTTGTTATACACCAAAGACTTTTAAAACACAAAATACCAAGTTGACTCGAAACTTACAAAAGGCAAAAAGACTTACCAAAATACTGTGACTTTGTCTTCGTAATTTCAATTCAACTAAACAAATACACCAGACTCAACAAGTACAAAGAACAGCTGTAAATTTATCCAGGTTTTCTTCAGACCGTCTTTGAAAAGATGTATAGATATTTTTTCCTTTGGAAAATGGACTATTTCGTACCAAACAAGCTCGAAACAGCTCTTGTTTTCAAAATGTTCCGAAAAGTCCAAAGTTCTTGATCTGATGCAATAATCATTGTGTATTCACGTGAACAACGCATGATTAAAGCTGACGTCAGAGGGAAACATTGCACTGTTTCCCTCTTCGTTGTGACGTCAGAGGGAAACAGTGCAATGTTTCCCTCGGCAGAAAGAAACATTGAGTTTGTTGAACAACACGTGACCATGATTTGACCAATAGGGTTTCATCTTTGGCAAACGAAAGTCTTTGGTATATAACAATACTATTTATTTACTTACTTAACCACCTCCCAAGACTATGTCCAAAAATTGACTAGTTCTACCGACACTACTGCCAAACGTTTTGCGCATGCGCGACGTCCGAGCCCGTCCTCAAAAAAACGGCGGGAAAACACTGAAATATTTGGACTGGTCCGAGAGTCCCACACAAAAGTTAAAATTATAAGCATACTACCGAAAAGATAAGGTAGGTAATTTGTGCATGGCTTCCTTGTCAATATTGTAACATATTCTGAAATTAACCCTTCGTAATATTCTTTACCTTTTTTTAAAACACAAATGAATAGTCGTCTTACTTAGTCTTCGCTGTCTGGTTGTTGTCGCCACGGCTTCTCTTGATGTTTATTCTAGCGAATTTACGCATGCGCAAACGTTTGGCAGCGGTACTTCTACCACGCCCAGTCATACTTACTGAGTCACTAGCTTTGCGAGTCGAGGGACATCAACATCTTTCAATGACTTATAGCGGTTAATAATCTCTGTTTTATGAAATATTGTACCAGAACCTATGTAATTAAAGGGAAACGTTCTGAATTAAGTCCTTACAGTAAAATATTTATATATTTTTTTCGATGTATGCAAAAAAACAAAGGATGAATCACTAGCCTTGATGTGTAAAAAGTTCTTTTATGATTTTATCAGGGCTTGTTATGACAGCAGATGAAACACTAGGAAGACGATTTACAAGACTGGCAATCTCATTAATCTGTAACAATAATAGTAATTAAAATATCATTAATAATTCATGACGAAAACACAAAAGAAATCAATACCGTAGCAGTGGACTGGTTGTAAATCGGATGTTGGTTTACATCAACTTTAGCTTCGATTTTCTCGGCTAAAACAGACCGTATCCCCAAAATAGTTGGTGAACTTGATTACTTAGATGCAGTTGTATTTTAAGAAAGATACAGCATTCGCAGCCGAGCTGTATCTGATTTACTACGGCTCGCTTGCAGCTCGCCTTGTATCTATTACTTACGATAATACTATAAACGTACACAAACTAAAATGGCTAAAATGTCTACACTGTTTCGAATGATTACTGTGGGGCACTGAACTCTACCAACTACAGGTCAAGTTGGGAGCTGAAGGTCGAATGATAGTACTTAGGCTATTCGATATTTCGAAACAGACTATAGTTTCTTCGAAGTTTCTTTGTTTAATAGTTTCTTTGAACCCACGACCTTGCGATTCTAGTGCAATGCACTGACCACTGAGCCATGGAGGCCGTTGCCGAGAGCTTGATCGCGAGTTCTGTATACATTAAAAGAGATAGTCTATAACTCATTCCTGTCCGGGGGCTTCCCCAGAGGTGAATAAAATCGTCTGGCGTTAGCCAGAAAAAATACTGAAGACCAATTCGGACTAGAAAGAGTTAAGGTGGTAATGCCACGAGAGAATTGGGTTTATTAGAAGTAATATTGGGCATTTCACTCGATTACATAGCATGTTCTAGGGATTTTAGGTGAAGGAAAATTCGAGTGTAGAATATATACATTTTTAAGACCAAACCGGGACCAGTTGCGAAAAATTCAACTACACAGGCCTTCTGGCAGGAATTCAACCCACGACCTTGACAGAGCATTGCACTAGAATCGCAAGGTCATGGGTTCAATTCCTGCCGGAAGGCCTGTGTAGTTGCATTTTTCGCAACTGGTCCCGGTTTGGTCTTAAAAATGTATATAATTCTACACTCGAATTTTCCTTCACCTATAAACCCTAGAACATGCTATAGTTTCTTCAATATCTAGACAATAGTCTTCATACATGACGATTTCGAATGATTATTGAGGGACAATGAACTCGGGTGGAGAATATGAAGGTGTTACTCCGAGTGACGAAAAGAAACTTCTTGAAATTTAGGGATTTTGAAATGCCATTTCCTGCATTTCAGGGAAAGAATTTGTAGAATTCTGAAGTTTATAAAATACGAAAATTAAATATTTACATTATTTTTTTGGAGGATTGCGGCAAACATTTTAGTCAGTTTGATTATGTATTTATTGTGCATACAAGTATGTTAGTGAAAATAGCGTGTGGTGTAGATTCTTTACTCACGAGTACACAAATCACGCATGGAAAACGCGTGGCCAGGCCACGGACTAGCATACATGGATCGCGAATCTCGACTGCGCATCAGAATGACGCGTTCTGAGTCGGGATAAAACTTATTTCAATTTATAACATTAGGCTGAGGAATTCTGTACAATGAGTTCAGAAATGTAAATGAAAATGCAAATGAAAACTGCAGCTTTAGCCTGATGTTTTAAAGTTAATGACGTTTTATCCCGACTCAGAACGCGTCATTCTCATGCGCAGTCGAGATTCGCGATCCATGTATTGGAGATTAGTAGAATAATGAATGACGTCATTGACGCGGATTGGCCGGGATTGAACCCGGCCTGGCCCGCCCTTGGCTACGCCACTGCATACCGGACAAGTAGAGAAAACTCTACTTGGCCCAGCAGGGATTCGAACCCGCGACCTTCGGTTTACTAGTCCGATGCTCTACCAACTGAGCTACAGGTCAAGTTGGGAGCTGAAGGTCGAATGATAGTACTTAGGCTATTTGATATTTCGAAACAGACTAGTTTCTTTAATGCCTAGACAATAGTCTTCATATACATGAAGATTGCTGCCATCACACTGGTAAACCGAAGGTGGCGGGTTCGAATCCCAGCCGGGCCAACTGCCAAGTAGAGTTTTCTCTACGGTGTGGTTACCAGAGTTCACTGTCCACTCCCATAATTAGCCGAAATAATAAAAGACTTTTCACCTGATGTTTCATATCTGGTGCACACCAAGGCTTTTGAGAAATGATAGGAACATCGACTGGAATTCGTACATGAGAAATGACCTTGAAAAAACACACCACAGATAGCATCATAAAAAGGGGACGACACCATAATCAGAAGTTGGTTTATCATTAGAAGAATGGAGTGTCATGAAAAGTGGGGTCAGCCCAAGCAAAACCCAAAATCTTTATGGGTTTGTCCTATACTGTAAATGTTCGATTTAGCGCCGCTCTCGATTAAGCGCCGCATCCAGAAGCAGGATAATTTAATAAGCGCCGCTCTCGATTAAGCGCCGCACCTTCGAAAAAGATGAATCAGCAAAAAAACACAGACCGATACGCTAACATATCAACATATCTTTAATACATCATCGGAAATTTTTTAAACGATTTTTCTATGTGTACAATCTCAAAGTGTGCGTATTTTTCTTTGCGAGCCTGAAGTTGCTCGTTATCAACCGATTTGATAAAGAAATCGTTTGAATCGTGTGCGTTGAGTCTTCCTATTGACGGTTCCTCCGACGACGTGATTCATTCTTTCAAGAAAGGCGAGCCCTGCAGTCAAGGTCGCGAGGTACTTCGATCGCAGCTGTCCATCCTAAAAGAGCCGGACACAAATCCCTTTGAAGTCTCTGATTCAGATGTCGAAGATGCCTCTGATCCACATCTATGGACAGACGACGATGAAGAAGGCGATGACCAGGACCGTTGACGTTCTTTTTTGAATTTATTGTGCCACTGGGTATTATGAAAATTATTGAGTTAAATTTATTGGGTTTTTCTATGGATAATTAAAGTTGTGTTATGAGCATTTTGTCAACTTTTTTTAATAAGCGCCGCTCTCGATTAAGTGCCGCACCAAAAGATTGCAAATTTTAATAAGCGCCGCGGCGCTAAATCGAACATTTAGGTATTGTGTGCGCAGAGAAATTAAAAACAATAACTGTCATTGGTGACCAACAGCGGCCCAGCTAACTTGAGTTTGAGGGACTTTTACATGAACCCGGATTGCGTTTCAATCTGGGTTGAACTCATTCCGGTTCTGTTCAAATCCCTTTATCTGTTTACATGAATCCGAATTGAGATTTAGCTCATTCTGGATTGAGTTCAATCCTTCCGGATTGAAATCTCATTCCGGATTGAAATTTCGTTCCGGAATCACGTAAAGGCAGTGCGAGATATCATTCCGGAATAAAAAATCTGACCAGGAGGACTAGAACGAACAACGCATGCGTGTTTTCTAACATTTATAGATTTCCCGCGGATTTCAATCCAGGAACCTAATTCCCATGTAAACACGGATTTACTACGCATTTCAATTGACTATTACGAATGGCAATACCATGTAACTCATGTAAATAATATAATAGTTCGCTAAGCTTTCGTCTCGCTAAACTCGATACTTCATCATTCTAAGAATATGTAAATTTAATAAGACATAAGTAGTCTTCAATGCTCTGAATAGCGAACTATTATTTATATGAGTTACATGGTATTGCCATTCGTAATAATCACAGACGTTTTATATTTATACTTATGATATTGATTACCTTGCCTTACCAAATGTTTAAAAGAACGTGATAAAAGTATGGTTTCCATGATTATACGTATTTTTTGAGTTATAACAACGACAATATCAATGCAGAAAAGCAGGGGATAACTACGCAGTTGGTCTTAGGGGATAACTCAGACTGGGGGATCGCTGAGACCGTGACACCGGATTGAAACTCGATCCGGATTCATGTAAACGGTCCCTGAGAGTTAGGGGCCTTTGAACAAGGAAAACAGTCCGTTGAAAAATCAAAAAATTTCCAACTTCTTAGGTTGGTTTTATGGGTGGAATCCCTTTTGTGAGCACTAAGCAATGATTTATAGTTCATACTTTGCCGAGATTGTCCGTAAGTCCTCCGGTATCATTTAGAAGAATGACTTTCAGTGGTTTGAGAATTTCTGAAAGCTTAATAGCAACATGCCGAGGACACAGTGGAGTAACTACACCAGTTTTATGATCAACAGATAACGATGCTAATAATGGAATATGTCCTGATCTGTATAAGAGAAGAAAAATTCAAGTTTACAACAAATCTTAAAGGACATTGGCAACAAAAATTAAGTTTGTCTAATTTGAAAGAACTCATAAAATTGTAATAGAAGATCTTTTACAATTTTTTCGAATCTTTCTTCGTTTTCAAGATATTTCAATTTGTTTAATATGTAAATGAGATGGTCTCTGACGTCAGGAGCAGGATACAATATTTTCACACGTAGCAAAATCAGTTATATCTCTAGATTTGTTCAACGAAATCACTTGAAACTGTGCACATAAAAACGCCTTTTGACACTCAACATTTCATAACTGATGTTTCTTTGTGTAAAAATACTGTACTCTGCTCCTGACGTCAGAGCCCATCTCATTTACATATTAAACAAATTGAAATATTAATTCTTTGAACGTTTTCATGGCGATAAAGTAATATAAATAAGTTTTGTGGAAACACCACGTAAAATATTTCTTTGCTAAGCTTTCGGCCTGTTGACTCAGGCCTTCATCAGAGCAGTGACAACAAGTTGTTGGCTCACGTCATTTATAAACTAAGCAACTGATCAATTAAATCACGTAAGAATACAATGGCGTATCACGTTAATTTTATTAATTAGAAAACAAAATCAAGAATAATTGTTAGTTGTTTGCTGTACAAGCTGTGTTAGTTAGTAACCTTGCTCCGCTATCTGAGTTCTGGTGGCTCAATGGTTAGAGCGTCTGGCTAGCATTCAGAAGGTTGTGGGATCGAGTCCCGCTCAGAGCTCAGAGTTTTTCTGAGCATTACTAACTAACACAGCTTGTACAGCAAACAACTAACAATTATTACTAACATCAAGCTGCAATTTCTGAAAATCAAGAATGTTCTCCGAATAGGGCACGCCACGTGCTATTTAATGGCTGTCCCTCCTGAGAAACAGTGTGATGTTTTGTGATCTCAATGGATTCTCTTGTTCTTCGCGTGAAGTATGGTCATACTTCCAAGCGTGTTTGGCAACAGCAGACTTTTCTTGTTGCGCTTTTATGCAACATGTCTTATGTTCCTTCAGGCGAGTTGAGAGATTCCTTCCCGTTTCTCCGATGTATACCAAGCCACACTCACTAGGAATGCGATACACTCCAGGCTTAGATAAGCTATCCACTTCATCTTTATGTGTGAAAAGTACCTTGAACAATTTGTGTTGACTACTGTGAAATACCTTCATATAAATACCTTATATAAATTGAAATATCTTGAAAACGAAGAAAGACACGAAAAAGTTGTAAAACATCTTCTATTACAATTTCACGAGTTCTTTCAAATTAAACAAACTTAATTTTTATTGCCAATACCCTTTAAATTTTATGATTTAAATATAAACAAAAGTACACCGTATTTGATTTTTGGAAAAGTGCTAATTTAATGTATTTTTTGCAATTTTAGCCAAAATTCATTTCAATTTATATCCCTTGCACTTCACTTTTCTAAAATGTTGCAAAATTATATTTTTAATTTGATTACCTGAAAGTCCATTTAATTGTATCAACATTCAAATGCTCAATAGTTGCCAACTTTCTAAAAATTTGTAATACA